>NW_022983976.1:0-59288 GCF_010724455.1 Aspergillus lentulus | reverse complement strand
CTGAAAATGCCGCTCCCTCCTGGGAAGTGGCACCAGGAAGACGATTTGCGGGTCATTGAAAGCCTGGAACAGCAGAAGCGTCGTTCTAAAGACGCGCATCTGACTGAAGAGGTGCTTTCTCTGGCCAACGGTTGTTTAAAAGGGTAAATAGACCCTGGTTGCCTGACTAGAACTGGTGCCGAGTACGGTCTCTTACGCAGTCGCATGAAGGGAAAGGAAAAGTTGCAGTAAACCCCTCTGCAACCTGCTATGCAGCCTCTGTCCTTGAGTGAAATACCAATTCCTCTGTTAACCGTACTCCGTACTGTATTTGAAATCCGAGACCGTGTCAGTAACAAACCGACAACAATTCGTTGTCCTTTGGGACACCATGTGGAAGACGTACCGAAGACGCTAGCAATGCGTTGGCTCCATAATCCGCCGGAGACCCGGGGCGGCCGCCTGTTCCAAGTCAAGCGAGGAGATCATGATACCGTACATCTTCCTTTAGTTCGTTTGAATTTTTTTCTTTATGGTCCCGAGGATTCTTGGTTTTATTTCTTTCCCCCTTTTTTTCTATTGTTCTTGTATTTCTTTCTCTCCACATTCGTGGCTTGGAACCGAAAGACACCACCGAGATCTTGTTGACCGGATTGATAGGCAATCGAAGAGACCGAAAGAGGCAGTTGACCCTTGGCGTAGTGGAGCCAGTCGGTCAATTTAAACTTGAAGAGTATCTAGTACTCCGTACCTAGACATATTTAAACACCCTCCGGGTCATGTATGAGCGAACCCTGAGACATTGCACGCGCACTCATTAAGCAAGAAACACTTACTGGACTGTATGCAACAACAATCCTAAAATGTCTGCACCCTTCACAGGCATAACGACCAGTGTCGATGGTATTTGCAAATACGCGCAGCGCATGCATAGCATTGCCTGCGGCCTGCAACTAACTGGATGTAGAACTAGGAGTCTAGGACAGTACGTATGTGGGAATTTTGTCAGTAACCAGTAACCTGATTCAGTATAGTTGGCTTTTGGCTTGCGAATAGCTTGGATTCGTGGAGGAGCATGAGCTATTGACCGAGATTCCAGGCTGCTGGTGTGTCTTCGACAAGCTGACAAGGGTCACGACATCAATGCTCCCATGTAACGGGCGGGTGCACCTCAGGAATGACCACCAAGAGGACCATGCACCTAGCGACGCGAGCCTGCGAGATGCAGAGAATGAACCAAGCGTGGCACTAACCCGAATAATAATCAACCCGAGTTTGCAGCTAATCAATAAAACGGTTTTGACCATGGCCGCCTCATGCGATTGCATCCGTTAGTATCTAGTGCATAGATACTCTCCACCTTGGTTCTTCGAGGAGGGGTGGAGTGGATCATGAGAATAAAGAATAAGAGATAATCTCCACCAGGAGCTTCTATGAAACATCCGTGTCAAGCCCATCCAGGAGGGCGTATCTTTTAAGAAAATTCGAGAAAGAAGGAGGAAAACATCTAAGATTTGAAATCTAATTGGCCACGGTGGACGAAATGAGGGTAACCAGGCTGAGGACAGGCAACGACAACTGATAATACAGAATCAGAGAACGCAAAAGACTAGATACGTAGTGTGGAATAATTGATTTTAAAACGATGGAGTTACCATTCCCGAAGATCGATCGTTATCAGCACCGTGGTAAGCTGGCCCACGAGCAGTGTCTGTTGATATGATTGAAGGAGAAACTGCGAAGTTGGAAAAACAAATGGAGGACTCTTCCGAAAGTGGAGAGAAGGTGGGATCTGTGGGTCAGGTTGCGTCTGTCACTTCAGCGTAACAATCAAATACGTAGCATCACTTCCATGCATGGTAAGGTATGTAAAGAAGTAAGGTAAGGTAGGTATGTACTATGTATGTATGTAGGAGTATTGACTGGATACAAAACCATGAGAGGGCGGCTAGACACAGGGGAAGCGAGCAAGGAAAAGGGAGAGGGGGAGTGGGAGGGGAAAAAAGAAAAATCATGCACCTAAGGTTTCGAGATGCATGAATTCTTTTAAGCGAGGACCTTAGCAACTCCAAGGAAGCAATTTGGTTCTGAAGTCCGGTCCGCACGCACCAGTTATGCATGTCAAGCTAAGAAGTCCCGAGTACGACGGTGGTGGCTTGTGTTCTACGCCAGACCGAGGGGTTCCAGGAGGAGAATGGTCAGGGAGCTCAACACCACCTGGACAATGCTGGAAACAGCACACAACAAGATGCATCGCAGTAACTGATGCCCATAATGGAAGAATAACGGATGGATAATGATATGACACACTTACGGACATATTTCGTCCTCCGTGCCTACGTGGATGAGACAAGGCCGGCCAAATAATTTCCGCCAGCCAACAGCGGAGGATAGTCCCATTTGGATCAGCCAGTCATGACCATGGAGAATCCTCGGGTAATCCCTGATCGATGATCGATGATTGACAAGAGGCTGCTCCATACTTCGTAATCGTACCTAAGACCTGGTCTCAGTCGGATCGGGTACTTGCTCTTTTTGCACTTTAGAGTCGGACTACTGACAAAAGTGGTGTAGTGATGGCACTAGTAGGAGGATGTAACCACAGTTTCCACTGTCCGGTGGGAGTGACGGTCCGGCAGTACCAAGCTAAACTTGTCTTGTTGATAGTCCTTGGTTAGTTCGTCCGTTTGTGAGGAAGAAGGTTCCAGGGAAATACGGAGTATGCAGATAGGTGAAGAAATCATATGCAGCCTCGCTTGTCAAGAATCTTATATGACGGCGGCGCAAAACTCTCGGAGTTCTCGCTTGAGATCCCGACTACAGCGCTGTCCCTGTCCGATTTTATCCACTCAATGATTGTAGAGCCGCCGGAGCATTTAGCATCTGTAAGGTACGGACGGGTTTCAACCTAGATCCACGGTCAATACAGTACTGTGTATGAAAAAGCCTAGTGCGTTGCTAGGAACAGAACTGCAGATCCCAAGATTCAGCAAGCTTCACGGGGATAATAGATATGGCATGATCCTTGAACAACTAGCCAGGAAGCATTGAGATATTGAAAAAAGGAAGGCAGTGTCAAACACAAGCGCTGAGCCGTTGACAGAAGGCTGAAGTGGATCGAGAAGTCCACGGGTTAGTTGAGGGACGATCACATCAGAACGAACGATCTCTTCCATTATCCCTCGTACCTGGTAGACAAGACGATATACCATTGTTCATGCTCCACTATCCGTAGTACTCGTCAAAATTCAAAGGTACCTTAGTAATAATGAGTAAGCAGGGCGAGCAATGCAACAACGATGCGGGGAAGATGATCGCAAGACGAATCGTCCATAAGAATGATTGGTGGCAGGCTAGTTGATCAACAACAGTTGTGATCAACGCAACGTTTACAATCTCAGGACGCCAAGCCTGCTGACAATCCCTTCATTTTCTCATCACTTGTGATTACATTATTCGCCTTGTCCAGATCAAATGATCTGTCCCAGGAAAGGCAGACAGATCCATCGCAGTGGAGATTGAAGCTCACATTACGCAAGCCCGTAAGATTAAGGAGTAGATGCTGTGATCATGCATCCACAGCAGGAGCCATGCATACCTTACCCAGCCAAGTGTTTCTAGATATCGAGGATCTGTTTGTGTAGATACTCCGTACTGCTCTCAAAAACAACAAAAACAAGAAAAAAGAAACAGAATTTCTTGCAAGCTAAGCACCTCTCCGAAATGAGACCGTTCGTTTCTCAGTGAGTATCCACTTAGTACTGGGAGACTTGGTAAGCTGATGAATTGATTGAATCATATCAAAAGTCAATGCATCTTGTCAAGTTGTCATAAGTAATTTAGCTAGCCCTGGCTGGTCCGTGCGAGTCGTTGGGCCACGATGAAACATCGTTCAACGGCCTCTGCCATTCGCTTAAGTTGCATAGCTAGTGCCTCGGTCCCGATGGAGGTAATAATAATATTTCCAGGGATCAACTAATAATATTAGTTCAGATCACAGTGATCATTGGCCTCGGATGTACTGCCGAGTTTCTATGCACCTAGGATACGGATTTGGATTCTGCTGTTGGGGTTGTTGATGCTGGTCATGCACAGCATATTCCGTAGTCTTAGTATTATTCGTTACTGCTGATATTTGACGGTGAATCCTTGGTAAAGCGTCTGGCTGTAGCAACAATAATATTCTTCTTGTCAATAGTACTCGGCTGATACTACAACGTATTGAAGAGGTCTGGTACAATCACTATAATGAGATATCCAGCAGGGGACGGATGCTTGCCGCCGAATAGAAACTCCTTTTTCGTTTTTCCCCTGATTGCGGATATCTTTCTCCCAGGAGTCGTTGTAAGTACATATCATATTGAAATCATAGTTAACTATCATGGGACCTACCTAAGGGGTGTTGCGGCTGCCTGCTTTTCATCTGTCTGAAACATAGCATCCCAAAAACACCACTGTAATTTCCACAAATGCCATCAACGGCTTGACAGGGAGCCGCGGAGGCGCCGTTATTGAGACGGGGCTCTCGAAAGAGAAAGTTTGAATGAACGCAAAAGGAATAACACTCAAAAGTACTCTTCTCGCCAATTCCACCTTGATACTAAAATAATAGGGAGAGGAACGATGGACGCAAGAAAACAATGATGCCAGCTATATCATACCGAATAACTATCACGACTGATTATTATTCGTTGGCTACGTACACCGAAAAAGAGGAGTGAATAATGAACCTGTTAATACTGCCAATGCAGGAACTGTCCTCATCAATCAGTTATGATTTTTTACTGATTAGAGTTGCTGATCCCTTAGGGAATCGGGCCCACGTTCGTAGCTTACTCCGGAGTATTCCTCTCGGCGGCCACAGCAAATGACCTCGTTGCCAAGTTGATGTAGGCCGTAGCTGGCCTTTGTGTCCATTGATTCCAGATGCATCCACCTGCAGCTTTTGCTCCCACACCTTAAAACCGCAAGGAATTCTCCGGCTGGATGGATGTGGGCCTTGTGGATGCCTGAACGCCTTCAATTTCCGGTAGCCGATGCACTGGCCCTCTTTGGCTTCCAACGTTCTAGACTAGTACTAGAGTAAACCACACTTGGATAGAGAAAAAGCAGAAAGAAAAAGAAAAAAAAAAAAGAAAGAAATTGTCAGGGCTTTTGTAGCCTGTCCCGAGAATGCCCAAGTAGTGTCATTGCATTGGTGTTATCGTCATTTCTCCCCATGGTTTTCGAATTTACCGCGTTTTGCTTTCCTCACTTGCTTCCTGTTTTGCCCCTCACCCCTTGATAGCGTCTGCTGCAGTCTGGCAGACACAACAAACTTCAGAACGTACTCTGTAGAGAAGACATTGTTTCAGCATATCGACAGCCCAGCCAGACAGCGACCCCTGACTTAGGGGGCGAGTTCTTCAGCGATCAAAATAGGCCATTGGCCAATGGGGCGGCTGATGGAAACCTTGCTGTCTTCGTCTTGAAGACCGTACCTTGCATTAGACGCCGCACCATTTCCAACCTAAGGATTGCTAGCAGCTTGGTCCATAATCCTCTTGAGATCTTCTGCACTCTGTAAAGACGGTCAACGTGGCATTGTGACGTTGATGCGGGCAAAGAACTCATTCAAGCGCAGTGTCGATCAACGGAGTCGTAGGCAGAACAAGCCCAAAACAGTCGTCGAAGTTCAGACTCTTAAATAAGCAAGGGCATGCTTTCATCTCAGCGCCAGGATACTTGAAAGTCGCCTATCTTTCTTTCATCAGGTCGCCTGGGGAGCCGCGGGAACTGCTTCTTGATTGCTATCATTCAGATCGCCTTGTGTCTGTTCGGAAATTGTCGTGGCACCCTTTTCAACTGGCTGTTCTTCTTGTCCCGACGAGGCGGTTTCGAGTTCGGCATCGTTAGACGCCTTAGCTGCGGACTCCGAAGCCTGGGAAGCCGGTTCATGAGCAGGAGGAGTGGTGCTCTCAGGAGGTTGTGGTGCTTCAAACAGAGCCTTCAAATTCTTGCCGTCATCAATTTTGTCAAAGGCCGCGAGTTTGCCTTTAGCGGAAAGACGTAGAATGCGCCAAGTTTTACTCGCTTTTGCCCGAATAGCCCTGTCCTTGTCTTCTTTCGTATGCGCAGTATCAATGTCTAATTCATCATCCATGATGCCCATCATGAACGAGTCGGCGGAGGGAACAGAATATCTTGACAGACGTCAGCCATATCGGGATCAAAGCCAGTGGCAATGGAGTACAAACCTCTCCGGTTCCTTCAGCTTCTCGATGCTTGATGTTGACTCTCCCTCGGCCAGAAAGTTGAGATTCAGGGAGCCCATAGGCGACGGACGAAGGCGCTTATTTGCGTATGTTTTTGTCGCGTTCTCGCGAGCACCGATATACTCTGCGACTGAGACGGCAGGCCTTTCAATGAGCGGACAGCCCTCGGCTTTCCAACGGACCCAGTTCTTATCCCTCGATAGAACCGTGTCGACCATGCGATAATAGAATTTACCACCCGTACCTTCTTGTAGATATTCCTCAATGGCTTTCCTCATCTTGGTTGCCCACTTGGCCTGTAGCTGTTAAACTGTGTTCGAAGCGAGAGGGTAAGACGCGGGGAAGGGGTGAAGTATAAAGTGGAAAAGCAGAGGGGCCGTCAAGCAACCTACATCTTCTTCATTCAATACAAAACCGTAAAGCACTGATTTGTTCGTCAAATCAGCAAGTTTTGCTTTCGCTTTCGGCGTAAGAGAAAGCATAAAATCCAGGAGAATCAGTGCCTGTACAAGAACGTGTCTTCTGAAAGCTGTGTCGTTGACCTGTAACTGATCGTTAGCATGTAATGGCTCGACCCGGGACCTTTAGCAACGTACTTCGAGGTCAAACAAGTCCCTGCTTGTCAAATACTTAGGGTTGAAACTGCTCGCGATTTCTTGGCCATCCACGCTCCGTTTCCGCTTTGTAGATTTCCGTATTTCCTCGGCTGTCTTACTGGCGCTTTGATTCTCAAGGTCTGTTCTGATATTCTTGAATGCGATCAATGTGTTTTCCAAACCAGTCTTGAAGGACGAGAAGTGCTGAGAGTCAAACACTTTTGTCGGGACAGAGAAGTATGCCTGCAGCCCCCAAAAAACAGGGTACAGAGCGTCTATATCAACTGCCTTCTCCGTATCCTTGTCTTCAGTTTTCGAGACAAGAAGTTTGGGGACTTTTGCTGGTTCTTGTACAGGCGTCTGAGAAGCGCTGGCTGAAGGCAGTGGTTGGCCATCATGATCAGGTCCCTGGGCGTCAGTTGCTGTTGATGTTTCTTTTGCGTCGGACATTTCCACATCCATATCATCACTCTCCTTGGCTCCTAATTTGGTAATCTCGTCAAAGGTGGTAACATTTTCGGTGTGATATTCGCCGCGGAGATTAACAGCGCTTTTATCTCCAAGCGGGAAACTCTGAAATAGAAATATGAAGACACGGCCACAAAATACCGTGTCCTCTGCCCGGGACAGCCTCCGAAGTAGCTCATTGCAGGATCTAAGGATAATCAAGCTCTTTTGCTTGAAGTGTTTCTGGAACAGTATCAGCGGATGTACTGCATGAGTAGTAATGACAGAAGGAAATATCGACCTTTGTATTCCGTTCTCGGCGGGACTCCAAATAATCAAAGACCTTGCGACAACCATCAATGGTCTGGCTATCGAGCAACTCCTCGATCAACCAAAATATCAAACCGGGCTCGCATTGTTCTATGCACGATCAGCTAGCTGTTCGGTCACAAGACTAGACGGCCGGAGCCAACCATTATCAGAAAAGATTGAGATTATGTCAAGCAAATTCCACATGCGAATGAACGAGGGCTCGTCAATTGTCGTGTTCGCCTACAGATAGCTCAATGTTAGCTTTCCATCACACTCATACTTAATAGTTAAGCCTCTGAATGAGAGTCATACCAGGAGACTGTAGAACTTCTCCCTGAACGCGAGTTCAACTGCCGCAAACCGTGTCTGCTGGCTCAGCTGTTCCACCAATCGCTCTTCTTTCCCCTGGATCGCCCATATCGACTCGCCCAAATGAGCTTCTGTTAAAGGGGGTTCTATTTGCGCATCTTTTTTGATTTGTTCTGCACGGGTCAGGAGATCATCGACCAGTTTTCTGTATACATGCATCGCATCATGCTCAGCAACTGACATCCTCACAGAGCCACCAAGAGCAAGCTTGACAGAAAAAGGATAAAGGATGGTTGTAAGGTTGGCGCGAGCTTCGGATGATAGATGGCGGCTCTGCGGGCAGTCTCTAGCCGCCAAGAAGTCGTCTTGGCTTAACCGCGCGCCAACAGCTTCCCTTTCCGCCAGCGACGGACCACTTGCGCAAATAAATTGGACCCGCGCCTGCAGTACTTTTGAATCAGCCCTCAACATCGAGGAATGGGCCAACAAACACGTCAGGCTATGGCGCACGGCCTCGATTCCCGGCCAACGGTGGAGGACTTCCGTGAGGATAGCTCATGGGTCCAGCTGGCCAAAACCCACTGGCTTGGGACCTCTAAGGTCCGCAAAGCCAAGCAGGATGTTATTAGAAAGGAATTATGGGAGCCCTTAGAAGCTGAAAACTTCAGCCTTCGTTCGCTCTTGACGCTGGAGAATTTGAATATCCTGGAGAAGTGCGCACCGCGACTGTGACTGACGATTTTACGTCCCTTGAAACTAATTGCCTATAGATATCTGTGGCCGACATATTCGGAAGATGCGTCCAATCACCATGTGCTATTAATTGCGCTGATTGTTAGCATTAAGCAGCGAGATCATTTGCCAATATGGGGTGCGTTCTTGTAGTTTCAGCCCGATGATATCTATGAGAAGCTAATGGACCATAGAGACCTTCTCTGACCGGCCCGACGACTTCTCCAACCTTTTCCATCGGATCCTCTCTATGAGCGTCGACAATTCTTTGTCTACCTTCTCCCGCCAATCGATATTGTCCTTCATTATCAGTGCTTTTCAATCTCTGGAGAACGTACTCATCCGAAAGGAGTGCGCACCTCTCGTTTCGATTTCCATCTGGCACAATCTCTCGAGCGAAGAAATTAGGGATCGGATCCTTGCTAAGGTACCATCCTTAAAGAAAGCCTGGAGAGCAGCTGGGAAGCGGTACGAAGCTGGAGATGAGACGGCAAAGGCGAAGATGCGATTCGAACGATCGTGGCTCTTTACTATGCTTCTGGATTTCTTGCGGCGATTGAATGGGTCCGAGCAGGAATTGTCCGATAATTTACGCTATTGTGAGAGGTTTCTGGAATATCTGGTGGACTTGGAGAGTCAGCTCCCGACACGGCGTTACGTCAATACGTTATTGAAGGATCTCAACTTACTCCCGGTTATACGGCTTTCCCAAATGTACCGTTCTCCTGAAAATGCTCTCTTCCGCGACCTCTTTGAGCTTCTTAAACATTTTTCTGGATTCGCAATCGACGATTACACCGGCGAGCCTCTTGACCCCCAGGCAATCTATGAGAGCCATTCCCAAGAGCTGGCACATTTGCAGCGAACCGCGATGAAGCACTTCAAGGATAAGTTGATGATCCTTGCTCTGTCAAACTACGGCTCAATTGAGCAACGCTCAGAACTGGAAGGGCAACTGAGTGCCCTAAACGATTCCGAGCTTGAAAGTCTCTGTATGCACCTGGGTTTCCGGACAGATTATCCCAAACAATCCGGGGTCATACCAACTCGACATCTCTATCTCGAGATACTTTTGTCGTTCTACGAGCGCAAGGTACCGTTTCAAGAGACCGCATCCCGACTCAGCATTGTGCCCACAGAGAAAGATCTCTATGACCCTTCATTCTTGCGAAACGAAACCTATGACGGATCTCGACCGCTTGCGATTCCGAAACTGAATCTTCAATATCTGAGCCTTGGCGACTTTCTTTGGCGGTCGTTCCTGCTGTATCGTTTCGAAGCTTTCTTCCAGATCCGAAAGGATATGGAAGCGATTATCAAGCGGATGCAGCCTCGATCAAGCCGCGATGGCAAAACGCTGACCTTCGATGGTTTCTCTCGCATGGCCATTCCCATCTCCAAACCAGCCATAATCGAGGTTGCACCTCCTAAAGTAGGCTCGTCAGACCCAGCTTTTGTGAGAGCTGAGATTGCAATTGAAGTTGGCAGGTTAGCAGATTACATTCGGAAGGAATGGGACTCACTTCGTCCAGATGACGTCGTCTTCCTTCTAGCTGTCCAACCGGGTACTGCGAACAATTCCGTTTTCAGGGACAGCTCAGCAGAGACTCCGAGTCTGATGCACCTTAGGACTGCAACAGTGGTTCAGGTTCTCGATGAACAGGGTCGCCCACTTCGTGAACCAGTTGCGGGCCACACGAATGGATATCAATCTCGACCTCGCCTCCGGAGATTGCTGCTCAATCTGGATCCGTCCGCTTTCAAGGCTGATAAGGATCGCACCTCCCAAGGAAAGCAGGACATTTATCCCTTCATAAACGTGATTGCAAGACGGAAAGGGCGGGAGAACAATTTCAGGTCGATACTTGAGAACATGCAGAGACTCATTGTCTCAGATGTTACCCTTCCTTCTTGGATTCAGGATATCTTTCTAGGATACGGAGACCCTGCAGGTGCCAGGTATACTGAATTGCCCAACCGACTGAGGTCGGTCGATTTCCGAGACACTTTCTTGGACTGGCAGCACCTAGTTGAGAGTTTCCCAGGGTGCACCATTGAGCCTTCGGGTAATGAGGCGTCGAGTTTCGGGCCCCCATACGTAATTGAATACGTTGAAAGTTCTTCCAAAGCGCCTTCAACAACATCGTCGAAGAAGCGGCGGAGAGATCCGGTTGAAAAGGAAGGAACAAGTGCACGAGTGATGCGCGTGTCGACATATAAACAGCCAAACCCAGGTCCCTATCCTGTCGATGCTCCCAAGCTCAACGCCATTCGTTTCACCCCAGCTCAGGTCGAAGCTATCGCATCCGGCACGCAGCCCGGACTGACTGTGATTGTTGGCCCTCCTGGAACTGGTAAAACGGATGTTGCAACACAAATCATCAATAATATTTACCATGACTTCCCGAAGGAGCGTACCCTTCTGATCGCGCACAGTAACCAGGCTCTTAATCAGTTATTCCAGAAGATTGTGGCCCTAGACATCGATGAACGTCATCTCCTTCGACTCGGCCATGGTGAAGAGGAACTCGAAACCGAAACTAGTTACAGCAAATATGGCCGTGTCGAGTCATTTCTTGAAAACCGCAACTACTTCCTCGCTGAAGTGACACGCTTAGCGGCGTCGATTGGTGCAGAAGGCGCACACGGCAATTCGTGTGAGACGGCTGGATATTTCAATACAGTCTACATCCAGCCAGCCTGGGCGAAATTCTTCGACCATGCTCGTGCCGAAAGTACAACCACCGATGATATCATTGCGTCTTTCCCATTCCATGCCTACTTCTCAACTGCCCCTCAGCCTGTGTTCGATCCGGCCGCTTCGAAGGAGACATTGCTGGATGTGGCGGAAGGCTGTCAACGGCATATCGACAAGATCTTCTCTGAGCTAGAGGATATTCGCCCATTTGAGATTTTGAGGCAATCGCGTGACAAGGCAAACTATCTCCTTGTGAAAGAAGCGAGAATAATTGCTATGACATCTACGCATGCGGCAATGCGTCGACAAGAAATCGCCGACCTTGGCTTCCATTATGACAACGTCGTGATGGAAGAGGCGGCGCAGATTACTGAGATTGAAAGTTTTATTCCATCCGCCCTACAGCACATGAAGAACGGCGAGCTCCCTTTGAAACGCGTTGTACTTTGCGGCGATCACCTTCAGAACTCTCCGATCATTCAGAACCTTGCTTTCCGCCAGTACGCCCATTTCGAGCAGAGTCTTTTCCTACGCTTGGTAAGACTAGGTGTCCCTGCGATTAATCTTGATCAGCAGGGCCGGGCAAGGCCTAGCTTGGCAGAACTCTTCCGGTGGCGTTATAAGGAGCTTGGAGATCTGCCCATTGTTCACACGTCTCAAGAATACAAACAGGCGAATGCTGGCTTCCAGTACGACTATCAGTTCATCAACGTCCCAGATTATCAAGGGAGCGGAGAAAGGGAGCCGACCCCTCACTTCATCCAGAACCTGGGAGAAGCCGAGTACGCTGTCGCCATTTATCAGTACATGCGACTCCTCGGGTACCCGGCATCGAAGATATCAATTCTTGCTACCTACGCAGGCCAAACCGCGCTGATTAAAGACGTTCTTGCCCATCGGTGTGGTAAAAATGCACTGTTTGGCATGCCCAAAATCGTGACAACTGTGGATAAGTATCAGGGTGAACAGAACGACTGTAAGTTGAACCGTCTCGAGCGATGGATTATGCTGACCTGGGTCCTGCGCAGACGTTATTCTTTCCCTCACGCGAACTCGCACAGTTGGCTATCTCCGAGACGTTCGCCGCCTTACGGTTGCTCTTTCCCGTTCCCGTCTAGGCCTCTATATCCTCGGTCGTCGCGAGGTGTTCGAGTCATGCTTTGAACTCAAGCCGGCCTTTGACCTTCTCCTACAGCGCCCTGACAAACTCATGTTAACCACGGGCGAAATGTTCCCAACCACAAGATCGCTGGACGACGAGGTTCAGGGTACGCCTATGGAGGGAGTCGAACATCTCGGGCAATATGTGTTTGAGATGTCTCAGGCCAAGGTTAAGGCCATGGGTGATCAGGACATCATAGTAGACGATGCAATGCCTGACGGGGAAAACGAGCTGTTGGACGAGGATGAAGTTATGCTTGGAGCGGGCGATGAGCCCGAGGAGGACCCATTGCATGAGCAGACTTGAATAGCCGTGCAGGATTTAATTGATGCCAACAGCTTGACATCATCGTTCCTCCCAATGGTGTAGCCAACCTGTAGGGTTGCGTTCAAAGTTCTTATGTATATTCGGCACCTGATTTGATATAATAAGCCATATATTCGTGGTGCTTTCGACTTGACCAGTGTGATGTGCCTTACGCCACGGTGTGCCTGCCGCTTCCCCGGCCCCCCTAGAATGAAGTAAATTCCGAAGTGTGGTCAATAAGTTAGGGGCTATGAGAGATGTACAAGATGTTCATTCTTCATATGTACAACGGCGTTCCTGAGTCACTTCGATCTATAGAGACCTCTCAGATTCTCTAAATGGGGACCATACGTATATATATGCCTCCTGAATTGAGTGGCCCAGCCGTGATGGGAGGATCCATCAACTCCAAGAGTCTAAGCCGGCAAAATAGGACACTTTTTCTACGATTCCTTGCGTCCTTCGAGTTCCTCAACAATGTTTTTGGGGTCTTTCCAGGCGAGAGCAATGTATCTGCCGATCAAAGCTGTCAGCTAATCGAACGGTCTTATCGGTGGAGCGCGAACACGTACTTTGTATGACTGCCTCTTGCGAAGACCTCACCCTTGGAGTTCATGAACTTGATGTTCGTGTATGCTAGGGTTTTCCCGACTGTCGACTTGGTTAGGCATATCGATGGACCAGAATTCCCAGGGGTCTGGGTTAACATAGGCCTTGGAGGACTCGTCCACTGATCATTGATAGGAGACCTACACTTATCACAAGTGACTTCCTGCATGCAAGTCAGTAATCTTGTAAAGATCTTGGCCCTAGGTAAAGCTCGAAAAACGAACCGCTTGGATCTTGTCTCCAACTTTGCCTCCGGAACTCAGGTATGTCACTTGTGATAGAAGCTCGTATCAGGATAAGATCAAGCTTGGATTTATTGGGTACATCCGGTTTGGCATACCATTAAGATCTGTCGAGACGCCAGTCGCGAACAAGCCTCGAGAAGCCACAGCTAGGGAGCCTCCAAGGTCCACTAGACTCAATGGTCAACGAGGTGGTAAAAAGGCTGACGGGTCTCATAGGTATACAGTACCCATACTGGCGATTGTCCCTCCATGAAGGATGCTGAGTCTATTCTAGTGACGTTGTTAATGTATGGCGAAGAGCAAGACGCAAGCGGGAGAATTTACCGTGTGCTCTTTCTGGATATCAAGCTCAAAGTTGACAGTTCCGGGTCGTGCAGCAGTTACACGTAGCTGAGGCGGTTATTAGTATATCCCGATACGCTTGTCCGATGCTAATCGCCAGTGGGATCGGAGGAGCAGCAATCGCAATTTTCGATGGATTGCAGAAGCTAGGCTTACATTGTCAAGCAGGCTGTGACCTCAAGAGATATTGTCAGGGACGATCTTGTTCGAGTGTCTATATGAGCCCTCTGTCCGTACTTACCGAGGCTCTAACCCTGAGGTAGCCCGGAAGGACTCCCAGACCTGTACAAAACGGTTATTATGGAAGTCTCATTTGAATTCAAAGGATCTGATACTTACAGATCTGACAAATCGCAAAGCTGTCATATTTACTCAGTGCGAAACGCGAAATTGAAGAAGTGAGGATTAGGAAATGGTAAGGAATGGACTATGAAGCATTACCTCTCTACATATTGGCGCTAAGATATGGGAAGCTAAACAGTGAGATCATCGCCGACTGCGCTTTGTGGCCGCTATGGTCACCGGACAATATCTGCTGCACCTTCTCCAATCAGACACAGAATTCAAGACTACCCAGTTATCCTCCCCCTTCATCGTTGAGGTTTCTTAGTGACAGTGCTTGATGATGCTGCAGAGATAACGAACTATTTTCGGTCCTGCAGGCAAGATGGCTGCGGCACCACCCCGTCCTTTCGATTACCTGGAGAGCTTGCCTGGGACTGTCTTCAACAAGCTCTACCAGCAGCCCTCCACTGCTCTCGCCATTTTCAGGCGCATGCTGCCTGACCTGGGTACGTGCCAGCCTCGTCATCGCACAGAGAGCCCTTTTTTGGACTGATAAATCACAGCAAAATGTTTTGTGATGGCGCTTCTCTACCTCAAGGACCCACTTCCAGCAGCGGATTTGGAAGCATGGGTCAGACCAGACAGTTTGAGGTGAGTATCACCACTTTCTCAGAGTGGAACGGTTCAGAAAATATAGTCGCTGACTCCCCAAAGAGAGCGAGATAATGCGCTTTCAATTTTGGGCAGGTTGCACATTATGACCAGCACTACAACGTCGGATAACGTAAAAGCATACACCGTCACCGATCCTTTTGCATCCTCCCTTCGGCAGGCTCTCACCGGTGCTGAGCAAACTCAATCGTTTGGTGTGCTGTCGCAGATATCTGATGAAGAAGCTGTCTCCATTGCGGATCTGGACGAGTATGCCAGACGGCAGTGGGAAGGAGTTCTGGGATACATGGTGGGGACAAGTGGACTGGGCATGCAACGCGACGTCAGTTTGAGCAAAGGCGTGAAAGAGCTCTTGCAGGCTGGCCACCTCGTCGAGATCAGGGATCGTCGAGTGGAAATTACTCAGGACGGATTCGCTTTCGTTCTACAGGACGTCGGCACTCAAGTATGGCATATCCTAGTTCTCTATGTTGAGAGCGCAGCGGCCATCGGTATGGACGGCGTCGAGGTGCTTTCTTTTGTGTTCTTCCTGAGCAGTCTGGAACTGGGAAAATCATATGAGAAGAAACAGTTGACGTCTAACCAATTGCGCACTCTGACCGATTTGGCCGACTTTGGTATCGTCTACCAAGAAACCCCGGATGCCACTCATTTCTACCCGACGCGCCTCGCAACCACCTTGACCTCCGACTCCAGCACTCTAAGCAATCCTCTTGCTGGCTCCCTTTCCGGACCTACGGGCACATCCTCGAGCAAGGCCGGTTCCGGATTCATCATCATCGAAACAAATTACCGACTCTACGCATATACCTCCTCACCCCTCCAGATCTCCCTCATTGCACTTTTCACCACGTTGAAATATCGCTTCCCGAATCTGATCACGGGTAAAATCACCCGCCAGTCCGTCCGTCGTGCTGTCGAGATGGGCATTACCGCCGATCAAATTATCTCTTACCTATCGACACACGCGCACCCTCAAATGCGCAAGCACAATGTGTCCAGATCTACTTCTAATCAAACCGGAATGCCGGTGTCCGTCCTACCGCCTACAGTCGTGGATCAGATTCGTCTTTGGCAGCTCGAGAGAGATCGCGTCAAAGCGACACATGGCTTTTTGTTCAGGGACTTCAACACTCTGGCGGAATACGAGGCCCCCTGTCGATATGCCGAGGAGATCGGCGTTCTGGTCTGGAAATCAGATCGCAAGCGGATGTTCTTTGTCACTCGACATCATCAGGTTGCTGCTTTCTTGAAGAGCAGAAGGAAGTAACGTCGTTGCAGACCTAGAATCGTCCTAGCCGATATTTCCCACGGACTAAAAATGTTTCTATGATTTAATCCTGGGCAAGCATGGTATGGCGTTTGGGACGCTATGGCAGATATAAAAAGGGCTTTGACCTCTGAGGTTATGGACTGGCTACTCAATCGGGATCCTACTAAATTCTACGCATCGGACAGGCTGCTTGCAATGATTGTTAGAAAAACATGTACATATCAAACTCCGATGTCATCCTAAGTACAGCAATTTGCAGTCAGCACTTCCAACCAATAACTCCTCCGATTGCCTTTCCCAACCGACCGGCATATGTCTAGTGTATCCCGACGCCTTCATGTCCCAATCTCCCCGGTCCCGCACATTGATGTGACCCAGTACCCATAACCCAATGAAACGCCACATGGGGAATACGCACAGACGATCTTTCATCTGCCATGATCATTCACATGAAACAGTCTCATCACAACATCCAACGATCTCCATGAATAGCAATGTACTCGTCTCTAAACTCTCTCAGACTAGCAGACGCCTCCTCCGTCACGCAAACATTCTCAAGAACCATGAAAGCGCGCTTGACACGATAGTTCGCAAGGTCCGCATCGGGCTGACCCAAAGGCCGGGAGTAGCTCGACAGCATGCCAAATCCAGTGGCGATATCGGGTTCATTGAAAGAATCTTCGTAGTGGAACGCGTTGGTGAGGGTCATGAAACGTCCAAGCCAATACTGACGGGGCTGTGCTTCGGATACCTGGAAGCCAGCAGGAGTAGTCGTGGTTAGCGTTCTCTGCTTGTTGCGTGGGATTCTGCTGGTGTGATTATCGTCACTGGGCAGTACCATTCTCTGAGTGCGATCTTTGTTTCTGGTCGTTGGCACAATTGCCGTTTGCTCGGACTGTTGGCTTGAGTTGGGAACGCTCTGCTCTTCTTGGTCGTCATCGGATGCTAGCTGTGAAATGACCTCTTCTTCAATCTGAAGGGCCTTCAGGTTGGCGAATCCTCTGCTCATCCGCAGTTTCTTGGGCTGCATATCGCTCGTGCTTCTTAGGATGCGATTCGTTGCCTTGTATATGAAGGCGGGCTGGTTGTCGGACCACTGACGCTGAGCGAAGGTCTGCTGTCTTGGTGGAAGAGGGTCGCTGAATCGTACTTTCTTAACATTCAGGCCAGTGGCATTGTTTGGAACAGGGATGGGGCTTCCTCTTGTATTCTTGGTTATTCCTTGCTCATCCGACGCCTTTCTTCCATCTTGCAGGGCAGGAGCGCACGGCTTTGCAGGAGATCTGACCTTAGCAGGAACAGGTATCGAACTGCGTGGAGGAGCCAATCGGGTCAAAGCAACCTGTGAAGCTGAAGAGGAAGTAGTTCGTGGGATTGATGAACGAGGTTTCTTCGACGATGAGTTCAAGATAATCTCAGAGCGCTGCTCGACCATCTCGGTTTGCTTGGGTTTCTGTTCCAGACTTTTCTGCCAGACTGAAGTAGTTTCAGCAGTCGGCTGGGCGTTCTCAACAGGTTCGGCAAGTTCAACAGGCACAGCAGACTGAATAGATTGAGTAGGTTGGGTATCTTGCATTGCCTGGACAGGTCTACCGATTCGGTAAAGTCGAACAGGTTCTGTAGGTCGGACATATCGAACAGTTTGAGCTATTTTGACCAGCCGAGGAGGAGTAGCAATATCAATCTCTTCCTCTTTGGTTTCTTTCTTTCCCAACTTTGAGATGGACTTGTTTTCATCCTTGCTCACGTCCCGTCTGAGATTGATATAACGCCTGCTCAGTGATGACAGCACGCTCCGTTTTCCTTCCTTTTGAAACGCTTCCCGAGAGTAAATACCATTGACGGGAGGTTCTGTAAGAACCGGAATCTTCGAGTACTTGTGTCCGGACGATGAGGTCAAAGTTGAGCCGGTGAAACTGGTGGATCTGGAAGACGTCTGACTGTTTGGTGGAGAGGAAAACGGACTAGCTCTTGCTGTCAAACGGCGAATCGATATCTTGATCTTTTTGTACGATATCCCATTGCTGACTGTTGTTTCGTGCGAATCTTCAGAGCCAAATGAGGAGGACTTGGTAGGTAGAGGCATTGAGACTTGACGTTGAGAATCCCATGCTTCGTGTATCTGAGAGTTGCGACCCTTTACTCTAAGCGAGGTCAGGATTGAGCTTTCGTTCTTGATAGGAATAGATGAGCCAAACGAGAAGACGCGTCCGGCTTTGCCATTCTTCTTTGGACTGCTGTCTCTCTCGCTGCCCAGTGGTTGATAAGCGTGCTTTCCACCGCGAGTCTTGCTTCGAAGGACTTGAAGGGATCCCAACAGAGAAGCCCTACGGCTTCGCTTCTCCGTCATGATAGGATTCGATGCAAGATGCAGTCAAGATTAGAAGAATGGGTTAGATAAATTGTGCTTAGAAGAATATTTGGAGAGGGTAGATAATATGGTTTGAAGATGCTAATATGTGCTGTGGAGAGAGATGTAGATGGTGAGATCGATAAAGAGTAAGTAACAGGCTGAAAATTAGTATTTATCATTGTTTACCTTGAGGATGACAGTATATAGTTACCGGAGATATCCGTTTTGAGAGAGCAGATGTAGTGAATTGCCTCGAGTCTACCTGACACAAGTTTGATAGTAGTATGCCCTTCACGTGGGCTCATTCTCATTCACTAGCTCTCACTATCAGGAGCATCACGCAGAATACTTGAAGAACTCGTCGCAGCTCGGACAAACGATGCATTTTCATCTCGTCCTTTTGCAGCCCAGGAGTGAACCCGTTCGGGCCTAATCAGGCATTGACTCATTTCGGAGGCAGTCGAATGCTTCCTTCGGACACCTTGACAGCACCTCCCTGAAGCTCAACAGTGTCGATCTTGTTATCCTGGTTGACCACAACCTCTACCCCAATCTCACTGCGCCTGCCAATCTCCACTCCTTGCACAATGTTGTAATTATGCTGACCAGGTTTTCCCTCAATCAAAGACAGATAAGCAGCCAGACCGCTGGCCGCACTTCCTGTTGCTGGATCTTCTAGGTTTCCGAGAATCGCCCTGGTCCGAATAGTATTTTTACCAGTCTGTGCGTCCTTGACATTGCGTACGTAGAAGTACGTCACACAGAGACCTGCATCCCAACCTTCATCCAGATAGCCAGAGCCCGCAGAGATAACCTCACCTCCCGAGGCCGTGGTGACGGCAGCGAGAGCCTCAAGGGAGGGCAGCTCGACATGGACCTGGCTCATCCCATTGACGATAGAGAAGATGGGGAAAGCTGGCTCCACGGTACCGGTTATACCGAAAAAGCCAGACAAGAAAGGGTGCAATCGGAGCAGTTGCTGGAGCGGAAATCTGGACTGGTGCAGCCGCGTATTATGTGCGATTCTAGCAGTTACTGCAGGCGACGGCTGTCCCAATTGCAGCGATATGGGGATATCCCCCGACTTGGTGGTCAGGATCTTGACGGCTCCCTTGTCTCCTTCGTCCGGGGAAAGATATAGAAACCAGCAGGCAGCTCCTATGGTGGGATGGCCTGCGAATGGGAGTTCGCTGTCCGGGGTGAAGATGTCGATAGTGCGTTTCTCTCCCTTATCAGCATGGACAAAGATGGTCTCTGACAAGTTGAACTCGCGTGCAATTGACTGCTTCTGCTGCTGTGTCAGAGCCGGCTCGTTCGAGTCCGGGAGGAACACCACGGCAAGTGGATTGCCGGCATACGGCTGCGCCGTGAAGACGTCCAAAGTGACAAATCGGACTTGTTCAGTCATGATAGAGTGGCAATTGGTTTGTTTGAAATTAGGTAAAAATTCAAGCTGCTGGAGGAGTCTTGATTTGCGTCTTTGATGATACAGACAGGGTTGGAGAAGCGCATTGGGATTTAAGGACTCTTACCCGCTTCGTCCATGGATCTGTGACTCATCGCGACAACGCTCGTGTTGCGGTCTCCTAATGCTACTCGTTGCTATCAGAAGATAGATGTCATTGGCCAAACGCCGATCATTTGATGTGAAGCTGCTTATTTGGGTTATATGGAGCTCTGATTGTGTCGAAATATTTAGTCGTTGTAGAATACCTTAGGGCTTGGATGTGCCGCAGTTCGAGATACGGGCGGACACAATGGGAGATGAGACATGGTGCCTTGTCGATTGCTGTCGATTGTCAGACCCACTCGATTGGAAGTTTTAATATGAGGATCTGGAGCCTGGTCACTCAGCGGATGCAGAGCATCTACATATGTATGCTTTCGTGATTCGGTATATATGCGAAAATGTACACTCATTCCCATGCCCATCAAGGCCCAACCCGAACACCGCATGGAATAATCATTACAACATGATAGGTATACATCTCACTCTGAATCGCTTTCGATGACAAACCCAGCCCGCATTCTTCGCCGAGGCGGTGCAGCGACAGGTGCTGCTTCATCATCTTCGTCTATAGTATCAGGTGCAGGGGGCTCGGTATCGCTGTCGTGGTTCTCCGCACTCAGGACTTTGTCTCCATTACGATTCCGGCTGAAAGCTAAATCATCGTCGAATTCGAGTTCATTTTCTTCGGAGGTAACAGGTGTGTCTTTGACGTCGTCACCACCTTGGAGAGAAGGTGAGCCTTGTCCGAGAGAGTCTGGCGACCGGGCGTCCGTACCGGTCATGACAAGATCGTCATCGTCATCGAGCCCTTCAGTCCGTTGCTGGCGTCGCTGTCGCTTGCTCTGACTATCTGTGGTCGAGGCAGCGTGCTGATCGCTTGGCCGCTTGCGCCTACTGCCTTTCTTCCACGAGTTCTCACTAACCTCTTCGACGACCCCGTGAAGCAGAGCTTTCCTGATTCTTTCTGCCTGCTCCTTTCGCCTTTGCTCCTCAAGTCGAAAGAACTCCTGGTCTGCTTCTTCATCTGTTTCCTCATCACTGGCGTGGATATACAGATCGCTCTTTATCTTCGCTTGTCGAGCTAAAGCATTTTCCAGGCGTGCTCGACGTCGTTCCTCCAAGTCTTCTTCGTCGGGTTCTTCTTCTTCTTCTCCAACTTGCTTGCGTCGCTTTTTGCGTTGTTTCTTCAATTGCTCGAGAGCGTTAGCCCTTGATCGTGGGTTGGGTGGGAATAGCGGCCCGTCTGGGACGTTGTCGTCGCCCTCAGAATCGGACCCAAAATCGACGTCGGCCGTTTGTTCATCTCTGTCTCGTCTGTTATTGTTTCCTGATTTTCTCCTTATCAACTGGCTCAAGTCCCGGTCAGAGTTCTCTGTGACAGGCTCAGTCAAGCACTGTTCAATGATGGATCTCGTGTGCCGAAGAGCTTGAGAGTTGAGTGATGAAGGAACGACCCAGGAGGCTCCAGGAACATCCTCCATGCCTAGACGTTCGAAGCGAACCAAAGTCATAAGGAGACGGAGTTTGGCATTGGAGAACATGGCCTTCTGGCATGACTCGTTGTTGGGTTTGACAGCTGTTTCATGTTAGTCACCGTACGACCAGCCAGAAGGAAATCAGAAGACGTACGAATCATTGGGTTGGGAGCTTTTTGTCCTTCTGAGTGCTGTTCCTGACTTTCCCAGGCCTCTCTCTCATCGGCTGCCGAATTTAAGACATCAATGACCCATTTGAGCAGGTCCGTGTGCTCATCTCTGACCATGACATGCACAACAATCTTTATTTTCTCGTCGGTTGTCTTGGCTTCTCTCGGGTCAACTTCGAGCTCAGCCGGGGGTCTTTTAGAGGCGGATATTGTCTGTTTCTCATGCCCATATTCCAGGTAGAAGACGGTCGAGTTGATCTTACTGAACAGGAGCTCTGTGATCAAAGCCGGGCGTTGATCAATTTTTTTGGTCATGCGCCGAATAATCTGCCGGACCAGTTCCTCCCATTCCTTGAAGATCGGCTTGTTTGAATCCAAGGCACCCGGACCTTTTATCATGCGATAGAACAGGTTGATGATATCAAGGCGGAAAAGCAGAACGCTCATCTCTTGCTTGAAAGCTATCCTGTAAAAGTAACGATGGGCTCGTTTCAATTGGTCCACGGTCAGCTCTTTATAGTACTTGGTAAAAGCGATAAACGTGTCAACACAACTCTGGTTGCAGAACTTGGCGGCAAAGCGCTTGAAATCGAATTTGCGCTCCTTCGCAATTCTTTCGGCGTCCATCACGTCTTCGTCTTCAGATGCGTGCTCCTCGTCATCACCTTCAATATCGGCCTGTTTTGCTTGTTTGGCTTTGCGCTTTGCTCGGCGGCGGGATCGGATCTGCATATCCACGTTCTCTTTGGAGTAATGCTCCAGCATCTTTAAAAAAACATGAGCAAGCTCTGTGCATGCATCCAAGTAGCCAAATCCTTGGTCTTTGTACCCGCGAACGATGGCGATGATGCGGTCATGGGTAGTCTCTTCATAGAAAATGCGGTTCTGGATGTTGTCGGCGATCTCTTGGTCTTCTTCAAGCGGTGATTGAGCCATCTCTTGTACAGTCAACAGAATCTGCGTGAAACAGCGCATTTCTGCAGTGAGGTCTTCCACGTCTTTGTTGTCATAGCTGTACTGCATTGAGCGGTTCAGGAAAACGAATGTTTCCTGGTTGAGGACACTGGCAACAAGTGCAAAGCTGTCGGGTTCTATCTCCTCCAACGACTTGTCACCCAGATGCCGTTTTTCGCGTTGATGTGCTCGCCGTACACGCTCGGCTTCAAGAAACCAGGCAACGGTATAAAAGAATTGACGTGTATTGATATCCATGACTCGATCAGCTTCACGTTCAATGGCTTTTCGAACGTGCGTGAAAAGCGGATTGAAGCCTGAATCCAAAAACTCTTCTACGAACATTCGTAGGTTTTTTGTCGCGGTCGAGTTGAGATTGACGGGCGTGTTAAAGTCATTGTTTGCCGTCACCTCGGCTTGTCTTCGACGTATCTGAGGCTTGTTCCACTTTTTGCTCTGATCCATCTTGTGAAGAGTTGTCTGGCTATCTTTGAGCACATCTTGTCCCGACACCGTGGAGACCTTGGCGTCATCGCGTTTGACCCAAATCATTGTCCCAAACCTACCATGCCGAGTTGGTGCGTTCTTTGCATATTCCCGCCGCAGAGAGGACTCCTTCTGTAAAAGTTCACCAAGCTCGTCTGTACGCTTTGCCTTTCGTTGGGCGTCGTTCATGAAGAGTTTCTCCACGTTGACTCCTTTGACAATGTGAAATAATATTTCGAGGAGGACCACATCTTGAAGGCTGAAATCTTCTCCCACATTGGAGCACATGGTTAGGAGAAGAGCGAAAGCATCTTGATTTTGAAAAGAATTGATGGTCGCCGATCTTGACGTTTCCTCTTCATCACCCTCCGCCGCAAGGCGCGTATTCGGCGAAATCACCGCGATATTTCGAAGGAAGTAGAGCATGAGCTTCAGGATGCCTTCATCCCGAGTCGTTCGTTCGGATCGAGGGACTGCCATGCTGGGGAGACCGATTCGGATGATGGTTCGGAGGATGCTGTCGCTAGCATAACTGAGAATACCACGTTTATAGAGAACCTGGGCTTGTTGCAAATACGGTGTGTGTCGATGATGGTTGACTGTCATTTCACTGTGTACCTCCAATGGCCATGTCAGAGGCACCAACAATTCCACTGTCCTTTGTCAGATCCACGGATCATTGAGCTCCTTTCCGTACTCATCCAGCTCACTTACAGCACGCCAACGCAATCCTCGACATGTGTTTGCTCTTTTGACCACTTGTCGACCAGAGGGTCAAGATCGGCAACAGGTCGCCGTTGACGAGATTCGCTTCCCCCAGACATCGTGCAACATCCATGCGATTGTTCTTTTCATCGTATAGTTTCAGCCAACGCTTGATATCTCGTAGACAGGCCAGTGCATCATCACCCAAGACGTAGCGGTCCGCATTCTCGCCATTGAAGCCTCCGAGCTGCAGATATTAGCACAATTTCTTAGTTATGAAGGATGGTGTTGCTCTACTTACAGCAGTAACAAGGCTGTAAACATGAGCGCGGACATCAGGGTCTACGATCTGCACACTCTCGCTCAACGGCGCACCTTCTTCATCCATAGTCGTCGGTTCAACTCCGGTCGTCTCCCGACGCTGGTGTCTAGCAGACCGATAGCATCACCCTAAACATTGATAATAGCGATGAAAAGCCCACCTTTATTTCGCGCTCATCGCAGCAGCCAATGATAACGCGTTATCTCACGCGTCTCGCGTTTATTAGAATGACCAGCCTCGGCTTGTCGGAGAAAGTATTTACCCGACGCCCGAAGATAGCCGATGACGTCGGATCACATGAGTCGGGTGTATATGGGGAACACAAGCCAATGTCCGATAGATCTTCGGCTGTTTCGTTTCTACTTTTCTTTCGTTGTCTGCATTCAATTTCTTTTTTGGTTCTCTAGGAGGCAATTACCATCGTCTCCAACCATGTTCTCAGCATCTGTCCGGGGTGTGGCCCGCGTAGGCTCGTCAATTACCTCTCGTTCCTTTAGCACTTCCACCGCCGCCTATGCTGCCGAGGTTAAGTCCCTGGGTGTGATTGGGGCTGGTCAAATGGTGAGCATGCTTTTATACTGTAACTTTTCGTCAGGTCAAATTTCTAAGTAGTCTGCAGGGTCTGGGTATTGCTCTTGTTGCCGCTTCAAAGGCCCAGGTTCCTGTTACTCTGATCGATAATTCCCAGGCGTCTTTGGACAAGGGTCTCACATTTGCCGGTATGCTGGATACCATTCAATTGTCCGCTACACTCCTGTAATTTTCATGGATATCCCAATTAACAGCCAACCTGTTCCGCTTCAGATAAGCTCCTTCAGAAGGATGTTTCCAAAGAGCGCCTTACTCGGGAGGCTGCCGATGCCGTTCGTGCGCGCATCACTCCCAGTCTGAACATGGACGACCTTTCGTCCGTGGACTTTGTGATCGAGGCCGTCCCCGAGATCCCCGACCTTAAGACCTCCATCTTCTCCAAGCTCGCTCAAATTGCACCCAAGCATGCCATCCTCGCAACCAACACCTCGTCTATCCCGATCACTAAGATCGCTGCTGCCACTACAGCAGATCCGACAGATCTCCAGGCTCCTTCCCGTGTGATCTCCACTCATTTCATGAACCCCGTACCTGTTCAAAAGGGTGTTGAGATCATTGCTGGTCTGCAGACGTCCAAGGAGACCATTGACACCGCAATTGCCTTTGTGCAGCGCATGGGCAAGGTTGCAGCCGTTTCGGCTGATTCGCCTGGTTTCCTCGCTAACCGTATCCTCATGCCGTACATCAACGAAGCTATCATCTGTCTGGAGACTGGAGTTGGCGCCCGCGAGGACATTGACAGCATCATGAAGAATGGGACAAATGTTCCAATGGGACCTTTGACCCTGGCTGATTTTATTGGCCTTGACACCTGCCTGGCTATTATGAATGTCTTGCATCAGGAAACCGGAGACAGCAAGTATAGACCGTCTGGGCTGCTCAAGAGGATGGTTGACGCTGGTTGGCTGGGTAAGAAGAGCGGAAAGGGCTTTTACGACTACTAACCTGGTGACTTGCTGCGATGTTTGAAGTAACATATAACGTGATATCCCTTACTGTATGCTACCACCTGGCTATATATACCATATCTACCGAAGGACGGAATATCCAGCAATGAAATGTCAAAAGTTGGAACAGTTATTTGCATTTGCTTCATTGTAATGGTGGTCGACAGCCATCGTCAGCATGAGGATCCCGCAAAAAGATGGTTCATAGTACAACAAAGCATATCGCTTCAAAATCAATATATTAGCCAGTTTCGTCGATGGATCTTTGTGGACGGAGTCATCCAACACCTATTCTTCCAGCTCTCTCTCGGCGAATTTCATGGCAGCCACAATAGCAGCAAGCTCACCTACATCATGCGTTCCCAATCCGTCTCTGAAAGGCGCGCCGGTTTGGCATTCTGCGGTTACGTTCCCCAACGCGTTGTGATGGCAGATAATCCATGGTCCACCACATTTGTAGCTTGGCTCCGTCAGTATTTGGGATGGCCAAGATGAAGTGAGGGAGAGGACTAACCAAAGATCTGCGCCACATCTACAAGTTATACGCTGGCAGCCCTCATTAAGCTCAACCATTGCCCCACAGCGAAAACATCTCTGCCAGCCTTGGGTTCTGGCGAGTTCGAGAAATTCAGTCAGCCCAGGGTCGAAGGAACATTTGCCAGGTGCATGAGCCTTGTCCTGACAGCCCGGGCAGATGGCAGTGTCACAATACGGGCAGAGCTGTGTTCCTGATTGAATTTTCAACTTCTCAGGCGGTATCCATTTCCCGCATCTCATCGCGGGACAATACCGGCGTTCTCTGGCCGGTGTCGCATACTCCCGCCTTTTAAGCTTAAAAAGGGCTTTCTCCTTCTCTGTCAGTTTCGAGAGGACTTGCTCGGACGGAATCACCTGCGAGCAGCACTTCGGCGGAAACAACTGCTCGTTTGCCAGGGCTGTGAGTGCCAATCGGCTGAAACAATAATCACAGTATTTGTGCTGGCAAGGGAGAATCTCCAAATTCTTAACAGATTTGCTGTTAAAGCAGACCGTGCAACGTCTGTTTGCAAGTTAGTACACGATAGAGCTACGCAAGCGGAGCAAATGAACTTACTCCTTCTTTCGCAATCCTCGGCAAAGGCGCGCCATGTTCTCAATGACACCAAGACTTGGGAAGACACAAAGGCTCTTTAACCCTGCGATATGGTCTTGCAAGTGCGAATCAGACTTTCCGGGCGCTGGACAAACATCCATATTGCGCCTGCTTGTTGCACGATGAACACCTGTGGATATTGGTTTCTTGTCCGAAGCAGCTCTTAATGGAGCTATCTTTTTAGCATCCCTAGCAAGCAGTCGCTCCTCTTCAGCTCGGCTCTGAATGAGGCCAGAAACAAAAGATGATAGAGCGATAGAAGGCATGATTAGCTCGGTTGATTCAAGACCATATCCCCGGTAATTTTGAAGACAATCAAATCTGGTGATCTCGATATGCGCCCTCGAACTGCTTCGGTGATCGTAAACAAGGCATGGCAATTGCCAAGAGAGTGGTTGTCGAGTCACAGGTCTTATAGCATGATAGTATGACGATGAAGTCTGTAGTATGGTTCTGATAGATATGTGCCCTTCATCCTCTCGTCAGTCGGAGCTGAAAAGGGACCAGAATAACACCCCTTCCCACGGAACCTTCAACCGAGGGTCATCGCAGGTGCCTGAGAAGTGCCATGGTTCGAGTGTCTCTCAGCTTCATGCGCGCGGCCCGTTTTTCTGAGGAATCATCATTTGACATGGAGGCTTTCCGCCCAATGACTACTTGTTCCGGCGTGCGGGAGGGTGTTCTGGCGGTACAAAAATGACTGCAATATGGAGAGAAAGAGTATGAAGTGAACCACGGATATCAACCTCTCTAATGTCGGATGTGAGAATCACTTACGTGTAAACCTTGATGGAGCAGCCAGTGCGGGGTACAACAATAATACTAATATCATCGCTTGCTGATGACTTGTACATTAAAGAACTGCTGGGAACTCCGTAGATCATCTTGACGCATGATGGGAGCCAGCCTGCTGATTCTGCGAACAATCAGCGCCATCCATGGAGCCGCGAACGGAATAAAAGCAAAAACAGTACGGACTGCTCACCGGCAAAATCTCTAACTACGACATGTGCACATTTCCGTTCAGTCTTCAAAGTCTCAGAATCATTCAGTTTATTGTCGAGATCAAGGGTATCATTGAAATGCAGCATTTGAAGAACACCCCAACAACGGTCAGGCAAAATACACAATAGAAACCCCCATACTCCGGTACCGATTGAGAGGATGCCCGCAAGTAGCAAAGCTATGCTCAGAGAATGCCAGAAAATTTCCGTCCCGCCCATGAAGAGCCATACTCCTGATATTCCTGACGGGTGATGGCGAGTTTCTTCAACTCGACTCTGTTCGTCGCTAATCGTGACGCTCCAAGCCATGTGGAACGTATGGGGCTAAGGTCAAGCTGATGAGAACGTGATCCAAGGGAAACTGTCAAGGTGAACTTACTCATGAGGGCGCCGAACTCTGACAACGCATTCTGCCGAAGCTATCTGTCGCAACTCGCTTTCCCTGAGAAGGTGTTAGAACCGAATGTGATGATCATCGTAACAAGAAGCCTTACAATCGTTCCAAAAACCCTGGAATCAAGGTATTCCCTCCGACGACCAGAACATTTGCTAAGAACGACGGATGTAGTCCGGTAGGCAGAACTGAAAGACTCTGAAGAATGATGTCTGGAACACCAGCTTGCTTCATACCGATGTCACTTGGCGTGAAGAGTATTTCTGGCACGGTAAAGCGTTCGTTTCCCAGAATCAGCACGTCCTCGGACAGAGACTCAGCATTGCCACCAGAAAGGATACTTTTCCTCTTCTTGGCATTCGAAAGAGGATCATGCGGTCGCATGAAGCCCTTCTTGCCTGTGTTAGGGTCAGGTAGCACATAATCAACTGTGATCCCTTCGGCTGCGTCTGTCAAGCCACGCTTCCGGTTGCCCTGCCATGTCCTTTCCATGTCACCAGCAAAGTCAGTGCTTACGAAACAGACAGCCTCCTTAACCTCGTTCATGATGTAAGTTTCATCTACCATGTTGTACTGCCTCATGGACACCATCTCTTTCAGGTAATTTGTTAGATGTTTACCACCAATATCGAGTCTCCGAATGGCGCGCTGGATGGGTTGCCCTTTGTAAACTGGAGTTACTGTTGTATGAGAGTAGCCGGAGTCGACGATAAGTAAGCATTCCTTAGGTGAGATCGGAGACGAGGAGTCTTGTCCGATAGGGTCTCCGAACAAGGATTGAACTTCATTCCAAGCATTCAGCATCGGTCCTGGGAAATCAGCATCAATAACCAGATGTAAGACAGCAGGGGAACAAAATCCGGCTCGCTCACCTACACATCTGACATAGCCGCCAAAACCCCATTCTTCCATCACAATCTCATCAGCATTCCTTTGTAGGGTTGGCAAAGCGTTCGGTGCCTCAGTAAGCACGAGCGTTGTATCTTCTGGAGATTCAATCCGAAGATCCTTCGGCCGCGCCGTCTTCTCATCGAAGAACGCGTTTTCCCATATTTCCTTCTGTGCTTCCCAGTTGACAATGTACCCTTTCTCCACTGGACGCCTGAACACCATCTCGTTCCAGTCGGTAACTTGCGAGTTGAGCTGTGCACCAATGTAGATACGGTTTCCGCGTGTTTTGGCAATGGCATTCGGGATTGTGCTGCAGGCTGAAAGAGCCTGGTCTAAATCTTCGGGAGGTGGAAACTCGGGCGCATACCCAGCTTTCATAGTGTATGCGCCATTGTCGATAACGAATGTCTTCTCCGGTAACGACTGGACTTTCGGAGCGGAGTCTCGTGCGGAGGTGCGAGGTTTAGTAGCGCCCATCCTGTCAATGAAACACACGGAAAATTTTTTTAATTTATTGAGGTCTGTTGTTCGACATCATCTGAAAAGTTCTTCACGACGGACTGGTGCTGTAATAGAAAGAGAGTCGCGTACGTGATTGATAACAAATATCGGAGCTCAGGCCGAAGGAGTTTGTCCGATCCAGACGTCACAA
The DNA here is from genome assembly GCF_010724455.1 of Aspergillus lentulus. The sequence goes on along the minus strand of NW_022983976.1, from coordinate 29,481 downwards.
CTGGAGAAAATGTTAGGACGCTTCAATGGATCAGGACACCCGCCAAGGCCAGCGCCAACTGGACAGCTTTAACCGCTGGTGACCACCGCAGAGCCCTAATCAGTACTTGCCCCGCAATCTCTAACAAATTTCTCCTCCATTTAGTGATCACCTGCAATAACAAAGCCGAGATCGGTATTCAGATCATCAAAACCCCTCAGAATGGCAAAACAGCTTCGGGTCAGTCTGACGACGACTCTCACTCTCCTGGAGCAACTCCAAGCAGCTCTTTCAGCTCCTGCCGGAGATATCAAGCCCGCTGAACTTTCCGGAAAGGATACCCTTCCCCTCCTTTCCACGTCAGCTACCGCGTTGAAATCCCAGGTCACAAAGCTATCACTCTTGACGATAACTTCTCCATTCACTCACTCGGCGGTCGGCACTGTTCTCTCGGCATTGAATAGTTCCGTGCTTCCGTCTCTCGTGACGGCGGCTCTCCTTGTCACTCCTGCCGATCATACAAAGGCCTTCCACGCGGAGGTACACGCTTTGACGAAGACTACATTGAGGGAATTGACTTCTTTGGTAACCGAGGTTCAAGCTGTTGCCGAAAAGGCGGACAAGGCAAGGGAAGGTCAGAAGAAAGGAGGTGAACTTTCGCAGACGGAGAAGGATCCTGTGACAGTCGCAACAGGGCGTGTCTGGGATTCGTGCGACGCACTGATCGATGTCGCAGCTAAAGGTGTGGTTGGATTCGTGATACGGCGCGTCGAAGAGTGGCGGGATCTGGTGCGTGATGCAGTGGAGGAGATTGAGGAGTGGGATCCCGAAGAGGACGGGGACGAATTCTTCGATGATCTCTTGAGCGATGATGGCGAGAAGGATACTCAAGATGAAGAAGAGGAGGATACCGAGGAAAGCAGCGCTGCGCTACACGCGCAGAAGAAATCGGCCCTCCGGATTTTGAAGCCTATTGCTCAGATATACCCTGCCATTGTCGCGAATCGGCTGACTGGCGCTGGCGATGTGCCGTGCTCATCTCCTTCTGGGATTGGCAGGTTAGAATGCTTGATGACGAACTTACAGCTCATCCCGGAGCATGTAGATGAAGTCGCGGGAGCCCTGTACGAGGAGGATTTGGATAAATGCACTCAATATCTCGGCAAGGTTAGGCACTGTGCCATGAACGCTGTCGACTCTGTTAAACCGACTTGGGATACGGTGGACGCTGCCAGCGGTCAGCAGAAGGAAGATAAGTTCACAATATGGTCGAAAACATGGATGAATGTTTTGGATGAAGTCAGCAAATCTGTGGAGGCGGACAATGAAGAATGAATGAATACGTGGAAGGAGAAGAGACCATTCATGGATTATATTTACGGTTGGAGAACTGCCACAATTCGAGAAGACCTTTCGCAACTCGAACATCTTTTAGCCTGTTGAGAATTCTCCGAATTTATTACAGTCGAGTAAGTGCGCTAAATGGTGTATATACATGAGAGGAAAAAAATCACCAAGATTGGTAAAGAAGCTATACACTGTACAATCAAGCAGTGCGTCAAATGATCAAGATCCAGTGCCGAGATTCGCTAGATGATTTCCAATTCCGGAGACTTGATTTTCTCACCTCTGCACTTATTCCTGCACAATAGACTCCTCATCGGGCTCCCATTCCGCAAGGTCTTCGCTTCGAATACGATCCTTCAGCCAGTCAAGGATTGCATCAGTCCCTTTCGCAACGACTTGCCATCGGGGAACCCGAAAGCTGTTACCTGCTACTTCGAACCTTCTCAGGGGCGAGCCGGAGCCCCAATTCTTGCTGCAACCCTCGGCCCTCAGCAAGCCAAGTTTTGGCGGAAGAGAGCTAATGTCGTTGTTACCAACGTCCAGCACCTGGAGACCCTGCACAGCCTCGAACTCCAAAGATTGAAACCCATTGTCCGCTGCGAGAAAAGTCATCAACTTCGGATAGACCTGGCGCACAGCAGGGAGAGGCCCCGAAAGGCGGTTGTACGAAACATCCAAGGTCGTCAAAGACGGAGCCGAAAGATTGGCTAATATCGGCTCGAGGGTTGTCAATCTAGCGGCGCCTAAATTGAGGATTTGGAGATTCGGCAGTGTTAGAGATGTAGGGAGAACGGATGAACTGTCCAGGGCGTTATTCGAGAGGTCAAGATCTGTCAGGCAGTGTGCTAGCATGCTGAGAGCTGGCACAGGTATGCAGGTCAATGAGTTATGTTGCAGGTACAGGCAGCGTATATCATTGAAGTTGATTCGCTCCAACTGCTTCACGTCCACCTCTGACATTTCTGAATACGATCTATCAAGGACTCCCCCCGGCTTGACCTGCCACTGCGTCATCTGAGCCGGTGTTTCTGGTGCAAGGGTGAATTGCGTGGCGACCGAGCCTTCGTCATCATCGGTGTCCTGAGGCTCTGGCTCACACCTGTTTCGCAGATCACGCTTGATATCATCTGTATTCATAGTCAAGAACTTTCGTTCTCGCAGTGGGTTGTTGGCTATGCGAAGGGTGGAAAGATTCTCCAACAGTCCGATCCTTTCATCCAATTTGGATATATTGTTTCCCGTGAAGTCAACATTGCGAAGGTTTTGCAGCTCGACAAACCCCTGCGGGATTGCTGAAAGACTATTGTCTTCAGCCGAGAGAGTCAAAAGTGCTCTCCAGGTGCAAATGTTGGGCAAATGCTTAATGCGATTCATACTGATGGACAAGGTTTGAAGGCTAGGCATCTCGAGGTCTTCTCGTTCTGATATCGCTGTCAGCGCGTTGCCGGCTACATCCAAGCTCTGTAACGAGTCAAGCTTCGATAGAGAAGCTGGGATCAGCGTCCCAGCTAACTTGTTCCTAGGGGCTCTGAGATCTTTAAGAGGAAGCATGCCAAGAGACTCGAAAGGGAGAGAGGTCAGTTGATTATCACCAACATCTAGAATCCTAAGGCAAGCCAAATGTTCCAGGCTCTTGGGCAGTTCAGTTAGAGAATTGCCGCGCAAGTCCAGAACCTCCAATCTGGTAAGGTTCTTCACGTCTGAGGAGAACGAACCCTCCAAGAGATTGTTTGCTAGCTTCAAATCTTTTAAAGCCTCCATTTGCATGACGATATGAATGCTTTTCGCGTCCAATTTGTTATTGGATAGGTTCAGAGTGTGTAGTCTTTGCAATCTTCTGAACCCCATTGGAAGGGTGCGCAGCTGGTTGCCATGAAGATCCATAATTTCCAGTCCAGCAAACTGATTGCCTCGTTCGTCTTTTTCTGAATCGATATCGAACGGATCGACGTCGGGGAAGGCTGCCTCTGACAGCTCAACAAATTCATTGTCTGCAGCGATGAACTTGATAAGGTCGACGCTCTCATACCAATCGGTCGTCGAGTTAGGATCGAAGTCATACATAGTCATGACCTCTTTCGGTATCTCTGTCAATGCCATGGCCGCAATGTTCAAATGACCCGAGATCCGCCCTGCTTCCACACGCTTAAGGAGCAACCCATTGTTTGAGCCTTTGGGCTTTTGATTGAATGGATCTTCAACATTTAGGTTATCAAAGACATCAACGGAGCCGTTTTGGGGGTTGTTCTCCCTTGCCGATGCTTTGCGCGCGGCTTTCGCCTTAGCAATGCTCTCCCTTAATGCGCTGGATGACTTGGAAGCCTTTCTCATTTCCATTTCTGACTGTTGCTGTATTGAGAGGTCCGGCGCATTCAGCTGGGCTGATGGCTTTCTCGAATTATTTATAGGGCTGGAATTGTTCGCCACAGATTTCCTTGTCTTTTTCACATGGAGTGGAGGAGGCGGAGGTCCCATGTCTGAAAACGTAGCGTTTGCGGACGTCTTGCCCAGAGCTGGGCGAGGATTTGGCGATTTGCTTGTCGTATCCATAACCCTGTTATATAAACTTGCTCTTATAGATGGCTTCTTCAAGTTCGAGGGGATGTCGGTACCAGCCAACGATGTTCTCTGGCCGGTAGAAGCGTCGTTTGAAGACAAGCTTGGAGCGGGTGATATCCTAGATCTTGAGGGAAGTTGTATTGCAGAAGCTTGTTGTGAAAGAAAATCATTATCGCTAGGTCGCCGCGTAGTTGATGCCCTCGAAGGTGATCTTGAGGTCATCACAGATGGTGCCCGAGACGGGGATCGTACCGGGCTGTTGCCATTGAAGAAACTAGATTGCCTGCCCGAGGGGCCAGGTGATGGAGGGATCCGGGATAATGTCTCGATAGTCCGTTCCGATAATGAAGGTCGAGGGCGACCTCGGCGCTCTGCATCTCCCACAGCGGCATCTGTTCCCAGCATGGGGGCTTCTTCCAAGGAGTCTCCCGCGTCTTCCGACCGTCCACCATCGCTGAGTCCACTGTTGGAAATGTCTCTTTTCTGTCGAGGTTTCTCGGGGGTCCTGTACGACAACGGGTACTTTGGAGGAGGCTTCTTGAGAACGGGTTGCTCAGAAGGTCTTCGGAGCCTTGTGGCATCAAGACCGGAATCTGCGCGCAACTTTTCACGGGAAGGGGAAGGTTTGATGGATCTGGAAGCGCTGGACGTTGGCAAAGGCAGTCTGGAGGCAGCCAGCCGAGGGATCCCACCCGGTCTAGTTGGTGTTTTCCGTTGCTGGTCCATTTTGCGACCACTCGGTTGCTGTTGTGGTCAATGCAGACACAAGTTTGAGGGGCATGCGATTGTTGATATGTGTTAGTGTCACTAATGATATCAGTAAGGTGGTCGCATGCTCGACCTGAGAAATTCTGTATCGTCCAGGATAGGAAGACAAGAGTCAGCGTAAATTCAGATTAATAAAATCGTGAAAGCTAAATAGACTCTGGTCAGTTTTGTACGCTGTCTAAACAGTCAGTCTTGTCCATATCTCTTCGTTGGCAACATCGATGTTTATTTATTTTACTTTGTTGTACTAAGTACTTGGTGCCTGAAAATAGTGCCTGAGGCCACTTTCTCCATTCACGGCCAAATCAAGTAATCGCCTGGGGGTCCCCACTTCGGCATCCCGAGACAGATCCAGATCCATAAGAGATTCACCCAGGGTTTAGCATCAGGTACCATCAAGCACAGAACTTGACTATTGAGTCTTTACGTGCCTCTGTACTCTGCTGTCCGTACAGTATTTGCATCTAATGTTTCATTTATTTCAGTTAAGTATGATTCAACGAGCTTCACCCTTGTTACCTTGCTTTGTTGGTAGGCAGTCATGGAGAAATATATAGTTTCTTTATTCCGTGGAGAGCACCCAGAGCACCACAATATGCATTTCTGTCGTATTTGTTAATATGACGCAGTCGACTGGATGGAACAAAGAATATCTGTTAATGGGACGGCTACTCCATTTATCGCCAGCAATTCAAGTTTGGGCTCTAGGGTATGGACATCTGACCGTCGCGGAGATAAAGGAAGATACCTAGTGAGCTATGCCGCTATTCGAATAGACAACACTCTCCATATTAGTGCTTTATATCTTGTGAAGATGGCACATTAAAGCCCATTTTGTCTCACTGAGCTATTTCTAGTCTGTTTAGTGTGTTTAAGTCTGGCAGTTGTCTTGATGCTTAATCGGTAGTCGTAAGGGAGCATACATGCATGGAGTACTCCGTAACGGGGAAGGCATTCGACAAATCCTGCCATTGTACTTCGATTCTTCCGATGACGTCCGCATCATTCATTAGACTTAGGACTCATAGTATCAAGTCCCATCTTAGAGCTAGTTTCCAGAACTACGTCAGGTATCGCGTTGCCTGAGTTACGAGCTATGGCCCAGGGAGGTTCAGCTCTTGTTTACCTTTTCCGAACTTGAGTGATCTCCATTCTAGCCTCATTCGGAATAGGAGGGGTTTTGGCGCGCGGCTGGACTCACGTGGGTGGAGGCGGGTGGTCGTAATTGGACCAGGCCGAAAGCATCGCAAGCGACTCTCCCAGCCCCCCCCGATGTGCGAAACTCCCGCTTGCGACATCCCGTCCTTTAAGGCATCAAATCGCCCGCACGCCGCAATCCTTGCGTCTAACAACACATACAATATTGCATACCCTCTTTCCTAGTCCTTGAAACCCCTTGCTCCTATATCATTCTGAAAATTATCTATCAATTACTCCATATGCGACTTCCTCCACGGGTGTTATCGTCCATACTTGATTAGAACGTGCTTCTACCGGCGCTATCAGTGATAAGACCAACTGCTCATCGCCGGGGACTAGACTGGGCTCGCAATTGTGTCTGTGTCAGCACTTCGACAGCTGTCGCCTCTACCTAGACATCCTTACACTGCCTTTCAATCACAAGTACAATATCTATCGCAACCGACCCGGCGTACCAGTCGGGTGTTGACGTGCCAAATCAAAGTCCGGTATGTGCTCGTCTGTTGACAACTAGTGATCTAGCCCCACGTGGTTGGGTGATGCTAACACACCTACAGTGCGAGGGTCTACCCCACGGAATATAGCATATCTCACTCAGAGCGCCACAACTATTACTATATCATGTCTCAAGAATCCCAGTTATCGCAGAGCTCACTTGCTCCTCCTTTGGAGCTTCCAGGGCCAGCCACTCCGGATCGACGTCCAAGTCTTTCTGCTTCGCCTGAGCTGGATGAAAAAGTCCAAAGCCAGGTGTCCCAAACCGATCAGCGCAAGCTCGTCTCCCCCCCTTCATTGGCCTCCTCAGATATGACACCACCCCCATCATCACAAGTGCCCGGTGCTCCCTTGCGGCGGTCAAGATCTCGATCGACCACATACCTAGCATCTCCTCCGGATATTGAAAAGACTCTGTGCGCTGCCTACGGTGCATCTGAGAATCTTCCATCGGTCGGTGATATCGACGCTGCCGGTGAACCCGAGCTGCGTATAATCGCCAAAGAGCTCCTCAGTGTTGCGCAAGAAGCCCGCATGTCGGCGCTGCATTTCAAACTTCAGAATAGCCTTCTGTCTTTCACAAGTAATGAAGCAATCAAGCGCGCCGAAGTTGAACATCAGCTAGCGAGGCGGGAGGTGGAGATTCTTCAGAGTTCCGAGTACCGAAATAAACATGGTCCGACCGAGGTGAAACCACTGCAACCTATCTCAAACGCGGAACTGGAGGCCGCCCTCAAGCGTAATCAAGAATTGGAGAGAGTCAATGCCACTCTCGATCGCAGACTGCGTCGCGCGAAGAAACTCATCGAGCAGGAGAAAGAAAAGTCCGAGCTGCTCATGGAGGAGAATGATCTGCTGAAGAAGCGCATTAGAGAAAACCGCGAGCATTTCTCTTGGATGATCGAACGTGGTTCCGTGTCCCCGAGCCCTCAGACTCAATCCCGCACGCCTCAAAGAAAACCAGTTCCCCACTTCCATGACAGCCCCAGTCCGCACATGAGCCGCGGTGAAAGCCATCCGTTTGCTGCCCTTCTTGCTGCAGACAGAGTTCTCAACAGAGGATCTACTGATTTCCAATCATCTCCACAAAGGTTGCGTCAAAGGCAGCACTCTAATGGACACGTGCGGGGCACACACTCACTGTCTTCGCTCCCCATGACACCGTCGCAGTCTCGGACGACCCCCCGAGAACATCTGTTCTTCACTCCAACTAGGAATACTCAGGATGAGCAGCGTGACCGTGACAGCACGATATCTGCCTCGGATATTGAAGAAGCCGAGACAGAAGAAGACATTCCAGCCTCCCAAGCTGATTCTCCTGCAACCAGCATGCTTCGTCCTGACCCTGTTATCAGCCAGCAGGAGACTCGAAGTGCGGCAATTGCCCCGAAGACGAGCGCATTATTGCAGACAAAATTGTTCGGCCAGGTGAGGAAAGCTGGCGTCGACCGTCCTCCGAGTGGACTAAAACGCAAAGCCAGCATTGACGATAGTGCGGCTGCGAAGAAATCGAAGGCGACTGAGGGGGTGGGTCTTGGTATTGAAGCGTAGACTACTTAATTGATTGTGTATACCCGTGCATAATCTTTACTAGGCTCCTTGCCTCGATGGGTCTCGCGGTAATCCACGCGACTGAACTCGCTATGCCACCGCTTTCGATTCACCGCGATATTCAGGATTGTGTCGTTTTGTTTGCCTTCAGCTGCACCTTTGATTTTGATTTACGCATTGCTCCCTCCAATGGGGCATTAACGATTGATGACCTTCACAAGACTGACATGTGGAATTGGTGTTCTCTTGGGCGTCTCTATCTGCTTCTGAAGCTTTTGTTTTTTTTCGATATTATCAGGTTTACAGTACGGCCACCGCTGCCTTTCCAGATTGCTTTTCGGACAGCGGTGAAGTCTTCCAAATATTAGAAAAATGCCTGCATTGCAGGGACGACCTTGAACAACTGCTACTTATGTTAGTGATATTGGGAGTCTTGTAAATGTAAGAATAACTTTCCGACCTGCCTGGATTAGTAATAATGTAACAGACTGCAATACTTTCAAATACAGATAAGAACGTCAAGCATCACAAAGCATTCAACGCCAGGACCACACAGCTTGTATGTCATGATGGGCCAATAAAGGAATTTAACACCTAATAAAAGACTGATTCGAATTGATCTTGAAGACCTGGGAGTAATCAGACTGGCCTGGGATTCTGTAAAATCTTCGGTATCGAAAATTACGCATCATGACACCTTACCACATCCGGCAGGCAGGGTAGGGCTCGCTAAGCGAGGCGGTGCGGCTCTGCGCGGTTGGCCACACCAAAAAAAGTTCCACCCAATATTGAACGACTCTTTGGAGTCTTGAGACACGACCAGCAACAACCCACGACGACGACGACAATCTCCCGGCTCTGATCTCCATCCGTCACAATGGTGCGTTATATTATCCTCGCTGTTTCGAATATACGAATAGATCGTTGAGAGATCTATTTCGATGGTCACAATGAGAAAGGGCTGGCATGCTGATTCGATTTTTTTGATGGTGATATAGGCGATCAAGCACAACAACCAACTCCAGAAGCACCGTGAGTGAGCCCTCATGAACCGGATTTTTTTTTTTACGAGACATGGGAAATCCAGATTGTATCGCTTTTTTTTGGGAATTGATGATCTGACGGAGATTTTGATATTAGACTTCCACAAGGACTGGCAGCGTCGTGTGCGCGTGCACTTCGACCAGGTACGAATTCGAAAACCCATATCCTTCCGAATTGCACCTTCGAGCGGACGACTGGACACTTGCAAAAATGCCCAACTCCGAACGGGGCGACCGAGAATTTCTTTTGAGTGTTCATGGACTGACATTGGGTATTATAGCCTGGCCGCAAGCACCGCCGTCGTGAGGCCCGTCTCGCTAAGGCTGCCGCTGTTGCTCCTCGTCCGGTTGACAAGCTGCGTCCCGTTGTGCGCTGCCCTACCGTCAAGTACAACCGCCGTGTCCGTGTCGGCCGTGGTTTCACCCTTGCTGAGCTGAAGGTAAATTCATCCTCACTTTTCGTCCTACAGAGCGGGGAGTTGGCGGTGCCTGGTTTACTGCCCTAACTCATATCCGCATGGGCTGTATTTGGATACAGGATTTGGACGAAGGCTCACAAAACTCTTTCAAACCAATAGGAAGCTGGTATCCCCAAGAAGCTCGCTCGCACTGTCGGTATCGCCGTTGACCACCGCCGTGTCAACTACTCCAAGGAGTCGCTCGTTGCCAATGTCGCTCGTCTCAAGGACTACAAGGAGCGCCTGATCCTCTTCCCCCGCAAGAGCGGTCAGTTCAAGAAGCTTGACTCGTCTGCCGACGAGGTCAACGCCGCCAAGGCTGCTTTCGCCGCCGAGGGCAAGACTGAGGGTTACACCACCAAGCTGGGCGCTACCTTCCCCATCAAGAACATCTCCGCCGCTGAGGCCGTCACCGAGGTCAAGCGCGATGAGCTGCCCAAGGGCGAAGAGGCCGCTTACCGCCGCCTGCGGGAGGCCCGCAGCGAGGCCCGCTACAAGGGCATTCGGGAGAAGCGCGCCAAGGCCAAGGCTGAGGAGGAGACTGCTGCTAAGAAATAAATGTGATTCTCAGCTAATGATGATCGGGTCGATTTTCAAGTCGGGGATTATTAGTGTATTGTGGCATGGCGTGGCTTCCATTTTCTCTCTTCACCTTTGTCCTTAAAAAAGCTCCCAACCTCTCGAAATGCAAATGTCCCACTTTCGTGTTCACAGACCGGTCCTCCCTGCGAAGTTATCGATCAACTTAATGAAATACCTTTCAGGACGCGTCTGCTGGCTCTGCTTTTCATTCCATGGAGCGCTTGGGTAGATTTGCCGACTATACCAGGGACAGGCAGCTTGGGCACCCTTCTGTGCTGCTCCACCTAAACACTCATGCTACATTTAGGACGAGTTTCTCAATGCATAGACTTGCAAGAGATAGACGAGGTTTGACAATTGCATGCATATATACATCATGTCTCATACAAGTGTGCACAGGTTTTTACATGGAATCTTCTCGTAGTGTCTCCAGGGACATGTATATCCGGAAAATTACAAGTACTCTGCACATAAGCCATAAGGAACAGCGCCGCATGCTTGGCCGGGTATAAAGAGTTATCATCACATCCATATGCAAGAGGTAGCCAAACTCCAAAAACCCCAATCCCCGCGCCGGCTTCGTTTCCAACTCAGCCTTCCATCCCATTTACATCATCCGTCATAGGAGAAAGGGGACATTACAAGGGTTGGCGAAATCACCCCAATCTTTCATCAAGAATGGACTTTTGACAGCTTTCCGCCGGCCTCAATGCCGAACAAAGCATTTAGCACGCACTCGACAGCTCGAATGATAACATCGGCCTCAGTTTCAATTGCGCCCTGCTGACGTCTGGAGTCCCTCAGTACCTCCTGGAAGAGCTTCTTGGTCTCTTGTTCGATTTTTCTGCTAGATGTGCCACTAGTCGTGGGTCTCGCCGCGATGCTGATATCCAGTGTCAGTTTAGGTTCGCTTGACCATTCGTCCATGCTCAGGTCGCACAAAAGGAGTAATTTCATCCTAGTTTCCTTGGATTCGAAAAGCATTGTGCTGCGCTTGAGGTGTGGCAGTAGCCGGCGCGGGTTCGACTTATCATCTTGCTCCTGTTGTATGCTGTTCTTTCCATAAGCGTTAACCCCCAACGCAGACCGGCCAGTCAGGTTCGCGTGACGTTCCTCGATTACGGACCATACGAGAGCACGCGATAGCATTGCTTCCCAATACTGGTTGATGCCCTGGCAGAGACCTGAGATGTCTATTTTCAAAAGCGGATTAACCAGCCTTGAATCGATCCATCGTCTCAGCGAAGTAGGGATTTTTGTCGTGGAAGTTCCAAGATTCGTCGGGACTGATATTGAGGTCAAGCACTGTAATTCCGTGTTCGTTTCGTAAATGACGGGTATACTGTAGATGTTGGATGGAAACGGGGCTGGAGCAGTCAGTGTCAAATGATGTCTTTCAAGAAGGGTGTCGTTCTTTGGGTCGGAGGTAGTGTTCGAATGCGCGGTTAAGTCTAACGGTGCAAATACTGTCAAGTATGGCTTGGCGTGAGCTGATACTGCGAGGGCAAACGGATTCGTAGGGGTAGGGGACTGCTGTATTGACGGCGCAAACTTTGTGGAGAAAGGTAATAGGGTGGATAATAAGGACGATATCGCCGGATCGGCGGCAGGGCGCTTCGAGTTTTTGCTGGCCGGATCTTCGGCTACTAGTGTAGAGCTTGTTCCGAAGTCAATCGTTTGGTTGATGCGATCAGTATCAAACAAAACTTACATGAGTTTGTCCAAGTCGTGGTCCGCTTCCATGGTCTCATGTTGTTGGCCCAACCTCTCTGACCAGCTCTCCAATTCCGCAATGTCCTCCTTGAGCTTTTCCAAGTCGGCAGAGAGCTCTCGCTTGAGTTTTTGTTTCTTCAGAACAGGTTCTGGAGGAGATTCTTTCGATACAATGACGCCGAGTCCTGGCAGGTCGCCGGTTTGTGACCCATAATCAACCCTCCTGAGCTTGGAAGGGCTTTTCTCTAGTAGGTCACCAGTTCGTCGCGTTCGGAATCTCCCAAGCTGCGTGCTAGGACTGCTGCTAAAAAGTCCTCTTGGTCTCTCGGGGGGGTTTTCCAAGCCTAATTGAGTCGGCGTCGGGGGGAGGTCCGGTTCCTCAAATTCTTCATGCAAAGACGGCTGCTCAGAATTAATGCCCACGCTAACTTCTCCTGTCACGCTGCCAAGTTCAGACGCTAATTGATCTTCCGGGGTGTTTACAGGTTCCGCATTTGTCGTAGTATTTGTCAAGCTCGCTGGAGACCCGAAGACGAAGTCTGCGGGAGTGATTTTTCTCGACACTCGTCTTGGGGGTGCAGCAAATGCTTGAATCCCACTCGACCGTCGGGTTGAGAACGGCGAGCGCGCATCTCCGGCTTGTCGCGCAGTACGTACAGGGCTTGCAGTCGACGCCAACGACGGTCGAAAAGCCTTTCTATCCCGTAGCCCAAATACTCCCGCCTCCGCCTGCTTCTGTTGATCGTCATGATTCCAGTCCTTCCCCGGTGATCTATTATGAGGGCGTTCCAAGATTTCGGGATGTGATCTTGCCAGACTCGCCTTTGTTGGCGCTTGAAAGGTCGGAATCCTCGAAGGGCGCGTTCGAGCGTCACCCGTGATGGGTTGTGAACTCATTTGCGACGCGTCGCAAGCGGTAGTAATTGTTGACCTGAGAGATTAGCACCGCTCGCACAACTCGTAACTGGGCATCCAAAGGGTGCAAATGGCTTATTTCAGTAACCTATCAGCCATATAATAGAAGCGACCGCTGCCTCGCGCCTTAATCGCAGGAACCTCGTTTCAACATCGTGCAGCATGTGTTTCGCGATAAGCATACATAGTTAAACAGACATTGCCGCGGAATCGGGATAGCTGCGGGTTGTTTGCATTGTTTGCCTAATGACATAAGTTGGTCGTTTTCCATGGCCTACGGAAGTTATTCGCAATTAATCCTGGGACTCAAGAATGGAGTGCTTCTCCACGCATATCAGGCAGTCGATTCTTCGATGTAGAACCCGCCCGTTGTGCTTTAGGCACGTCCGGGTTAGGAACAAGCTGTCTTTACCTCCCTGGCCAACTTTATCAGTGACAAGAAAATATGCCATCACGCCGTCTTCCCACCGCGGGATCCCCCAGGACGATACACTGGCAAGCTTAGAAGATTCAACGCGCTCGCAGGCGCAGCCTTTATCGGGCTACTACTACGATATTCTCTCATCCAAATCACCCTACAGATCTCATGCGCCGACTTCCCGCCCAGCCGCCGAGAAACCAACTCCAGCAACAACTGTCAAACCACAATCACCAGAAGAGAAGATGTCCATCGTGTTCGGATCGCGACTTGCTGGACCAGGCCGTGCTTCGCGTTATAACCCTGGCACTATGCCACCCGAGTCTCAATGGAAGACGATCAACGGGGTGGCCATTCCGCCCCGGCCCGAGGAACCGGACAATTGCTGCATGAGTGGTTGTGTCCATTGCGTGTGGGATGATTACCGCGATGAAATGGAGGAATGGGCCAGTCGTGTGGAAAAGGCCAAGGCGAAGGGCTCTACCCAGAAGGCCACGGCGGATATGCGACAAACGCCCAGGGCAGAGGTTGACAGTGCGAGTCGGAGCATGGATGACGACGGTGGAGGTAGCGAAACCAACTGGCCAGTATCTCACGAGGCAGATGATCTCTTTGCCAATATACCAGTTGGAATTCGCGAATTTATGAAGACGGAGAAGAAGCTAAAAGAGAAGCAACAACAAGGGAAAAATAAAGCCTCGATCTGAGCTTCTCCGAGATTGGATCATGCCTTGCTGGGAATGATTGATGTGACGAAGGGGTATATAGTCTACGTTCTCTCAGTGTTGTACATAGTATTTTGACCCTGATATAGAGTAGAGTATCTAGAGATGTACATAGATTCATTTTGTGGATTGCTGCGCCGAGATTCAAAAACAAACCTTCTGCCGCCAGTACCACAATGGTCACAGCAATCATTATACTGACCATTTGCCAGCAATCCATTCGTCACTCTGAACCGCGAATGACAGTATATCATCGACTAAGAGGCTCTTACTGTCATTTTATTTTAGCCATATCAGATCCTCCTTACCAAACCAGGCGGTGAACTTTCTGCCCGCATATCCCGCCCTGCTATCGCAAAAGTTCCAATCCATCGGCGGTGATCATCTACAATCAGCTCAACCAATCTTTATATATAACTGAACAAACATGTCAATATCGAAAACCGAAACAGACATTATTCTCAATAAAGCGAACGTTGCGTTAGCGCGCAGCCAGCGTCTAGTAGCATCCTGGCTCCCACCGCCAACAGACGAAGAAAAGGCACGTGTCAAAACAGAAGAAGAGCTGCAGCGAGAGGAAGATGAGATCTTCACTGCTGTCCCGGAGACGTATGTTCTTCTTTACCTTGTTTGATGGCAACGTCTATTTCCACATATACTGACTGTTCCCGAAACAGACTAGGAGTCGGCGCGCCCCTCCCAGAAAGAGCCGCTGACGGGAGTTGGAACCGGACCGAATTGGATTCCAATGATAAGCTCCGGAAACAACTCCTGGGGAAAAACTACAAGAAGGTCATGGCTGCTTCCGCTGGGGTAAAACCGGGCAAGCCGGTGGGTCAAAATGGAGCACCCGCTGGGAATGCGACGGCTTCCTCGACGGCTGGGACACGAGATGCGGATGATGATGATGATGAGGAGGAAGGACGAACGGCGGTGGTAGGAAGAAAAGGCGACCTTCGGAAGAAAGCCGTGGATTCGGCACGGAAAAGAAAGGCTACAACTGACATTGCAGAGGACGATGGCAGTGGCCCAAGTGGTGCTGTTGAGATCAAGGACGGCGATAGCGAAGATACTCCAGCGAAACAAGAGGGCCCATTATCGCAACCAGCGCCAGGGCCGAAAGGCCGAAAGAAAGCCACAAGTTTTTTGGATGAGATACTCGCCGATCGGTCGAAAAAGAGGAAGAAGCGATGATGTTGGTCGTCAGGAATCTCCCAATCTTTCAGTTGTACAACATGATACCCAGTTATCCAATGAAATATTGAGTTTGATAGACAGCAATTCACGTGAATACAGCAAATCCTTTTTGTGAACCTTCTCGATGTCGTGATCGACCTAATCCTTATAGTTCGCCATACTCTCGAATTGGTCTCACGAGTTCCTGACCAACATCCGAGAGATGGGCAAAGCTGCAGACAATATTCTGTCACCGATTTCAAGCACACGGACACAATTGCATTAGATTGTAGGCTCCTATTGTAGATCTAGCTTGTGCTCAAAAATAAACATGGTCTGCCCCACCCAGCCCCAGGGTATATAGTAAGTATGATATGCGGAAACCGAACCTGCCTGATCCAAGTTCCCAATAAGTGCAAACACCAATACTGTGGCAAGAAGGCAGTCATCATCGATCTGCATGGTCAGGTATGATATCAACAGAACCGGACATACAACGACTTCCAGCAGGTATGCTGCGAAATGAAGGCTGCGCCCTCCAAATTAGACGTAGAAGACAAAATAAAACAGAGCGTGGCCTCCAACTGTCCTGGAAAACCCGCGCTTTTCCTGGAGAGATTGTACAAGTTATATGGGATGAAAGAAAAAGAAAGATCAAAGAACGCGGGTGAGATCCCAATGTGATCGGAATATGTGGCAGTGATACATGGCTCAAATATGCAGATGGTGCTTCTTCAAGAGGTTTGCGAGTATCGCTGTTGCTGCAAGACGGCGAACAGATGCTGATGTTCTCATGCTCAACATATGACTTGCGCCTTACATTGGCGGTTCGGTTAGACATTGCAATTGAGCGCGTATACCGGTCTCACACCATTTCTTTTCTTCTTCTTTTTTTTTCGTTTCGTTTTTTTTTTCTTTTTATTCTAACCGCTTTCGTTTCCGATCTTCGAGGTTGTTATGTTGATCCTCTTCAGGACGTTCCGCTGTATCAGCGGGGTTGAGGAGCGAGTGGACGTTGCTGGCCATGCTGGATCGTCTGGTGGCAGGAAGCGAGGATTCATGCCTAGCATACTTCGAACCACCATATGTGAATGCGTTGTCCACAGTTAGAGTGGATGACGGCTGGTCCGGATTCAAAGGCGGCGTAGCATGTCGCGAACTGCTTTGAAACCGCCGCGGCACTCCCATCTCATACTGAGCGAGAACATCTCGAACCTGCTGCTCACTAGAAGTCGGTGTACGATGGGGTGAGGGTGGCCAAGGTGTGACTGGAGCGCCTTGTGCATTAGCAGGGGGAAACTGGGAAACATTCGGCGGTGGCCAGCCATGCTGACGGATGTCTGCCGAAGTGTGTCGACGAGCAAGATTGGGTCCCGGCGGAGAAGATACCGAAGACAGAGGATGAGGCATCGGCTGTTGAGGTGGGACTACAGAGGGCACCTGCGGCCGATTATAGTTCGGGGATGAATTTCCCCCACCAATTGAGCCATACCGGCGAGGAGAGACAGCAAGATGCGGGGGCACGGGTGGTCGGATTATGTTATGCCTAGACGTATCCATCATCGATGGTCGACGGCTATCATCTTGGGGCACCTGGCGTGGGGAAAGAGGCGGCCCAGGATCAACCGACACATTGGCAAAAAATGGTGGCCTGACAGATAAATATGGGTCCGGAGGATTTTCGAGGGCTCGCACGACGTCGACATGTTTCTCTATCTCTTTCTGCATGCTGGATACTGTGGTGAGTTAGCGGAAGTGATCATGGTAATGTTGTTTTTTGGAGTGATGCTCACCGTCCCGGTACAGAGGACTATCTCGATCAGGAATCGTTCCTTGTAGGAATTGAGAAATCGAATACGCCCACTGAGATCCCGTCAGTGCTCCAGTGTCAGACATAGCAGGCGCCTCGATGAAAGTCAAAAGGGTCGACGAACATGATAACATCTGCCCAAACTCTCCGCCATGGCTTGACATCTTGAGTTGAGAGCTGAATGTGCCTCTTCAGCGCGACTTAAACGGGTATGCATGTCATACAGCGAATGTTCCAAATTAAGCAATCGCGCTTCAGTCGCATCTGGGACGGGCTCGGCCGGCGTGCCAGGTTGAGAAACAGCGGTCTTGTGGCCGGGAAATGAGTCGCGATGGATCAAGGCATGTCGTGATGCTCGGCGCTTGATTTCGCGCAACCCTACGAGGTCGCCCCGTTTAAAATTCCCATTCCCGTGTTTGAACTCCCATAATGCAGAGTCTGGAGAGCCGGTGTGAAAGACATCGCTCACTGTAAGAAGAGGCAAAGGGTCAGCAAAAGCACGAAAACCTTCACACCCCCTTCGAAAATCATATACCTTTATGAAAACCGTACATATTGAGCTGTCGAACGAAAGACGAGATATTAGTGTGCTTGAAATATTGACTAATGAGGCAAACATCAGCAATCAGGCTACAATATGCGAATCGCTTCCAAGAGGAGGAACTGACGCGAGAACTTTTGAGAACTCGGATGTTGGCGACATGACAAAGCTGTCGTTGGTGTTCGACCACGATATTAGATGTTGAATACTAGGATCCTCAAGCATACTGTTTTAAGTGGCATCAGCAAGGGATCACACGTAAAGGTGCAGATTGTAAGTATAAGACAAGGAAGGGTTTGAGACATCCGAGAGAGCGAACGGAATCTGAGCAAACATACTTGTACAGTTTATGAATGAAAGCGGTCTGAACGACTTTTGGCTGCTGCGCTGCGGCTGCAGCCCCGATTGCTTGATTTGACATTGGAGTATTGTTCATGTTTCCAGTTTCGACCGAACCATTGGAATTCGCGGTGTTTGCGCCCACCCGATCGCTGTCTGGACTGCTGTGGGCGGGCGGCGCAGGGCCTGTCGTCGTAGAGGCAGGTGGAGTGACCTCCATGGAGTCACCTGTCGACTGAGCGGAGGATGGAATAGAGGAGGGAAGGACGGGGAGCTTTCGTGTCTTGCCTGGCGCATCTGCAGAACCGGCAGTAAAAGTATTTCGAGACGGAGGATCGGCGAGGCTGCTCATCTCGCGCGAAAGGAACGACGACGGCCAAGCCGCAGAGGGGAGGAAGCAAGCCTGTGCAGAGCGGATCTTGGAAGAAACCACTTGAACTGAAAATGCGAAGCGTCAACGAAGAGATGGAACGATCACGTAGTGTCTTTTTTCCTCTCTTCCAGATGTCGGCGGCTCGTGGAGGACTGGAGAACGTGGGAAAGTGGATACAAAGAATCAAAGAGCCTGGGCCAAGAAGGCGCTGATCAATACCATAGAGTCTCCGCTTCTAGAGTCATTGCGAAGCGAAGATCCTGTAGATAGAATGTGACTTTGATTTCTCTTTCCTTTTTCTTTTTCTTTTCCCTCTCGCGCGTCGATTTACCAAGCAGCGACAGTTCAAGAATTTTTGTCGCCCACCAGACTCTATGGGTGTGAGGAGTCTTAGACCAGTCCAAAGCTCCTCTTTGCCCCTATGTTCTCCACTCGTTCCAATCTAGTCTCGGAATGAGGTGCCAGCATGAAATCGACGAGAGGGGCAAGAGGGACGAGCCGTGGAAGGGCAGGAATGTGTCGCGGACGAGGCGCGTTAAAAGATCGGATCTGCAGATAACCAGATAGCTGCTAGTAGATACCTAGTAGTTGAAGCTGACTATCATGGGTCCGGTTTCTGACATCCGGTCTAGGAGCTCGGGAAATGACCAACGGAGGCACGGGAACAGCCGATATGTAGGCTCCTTGTCGTTCAAATCGCACGATTTCCTTCTTTCTTTCTTTTTTTTTTTTTTTTTCCCCCTTCACGTCTTCCCTTTTCGTTTCTGCTGTAGAGTGCCTGTGGAGGTTTATTGGAATATCCTCTCTGTATATGTCTTGAGGAGCGAAGAAAAAGGGGAAATTAGTTCCTCAGAGCACAGAGAGAGAGAATGCGAGAGAAGCCAAAGATGAAAATTGCGGTTGAGGAAATTCTGAAACGAGAGTTCGGATAAAGGATTATCTCGAATATAATAAACAATATAACATAAGACAATTATAGATAGACTATAGTTGGTGATACCAACAGAATAGTTAGTAATGATAGGAGTTTAAGGTGCAGATGGAGGTTTGGGGAACCCAGTAGTCGATAGCTGGCTTACCTGCCACAGTCCTACTAAATCCAGTAGTCTGTTACTAAAGTAAGCAGGTAAGCAGTAGTCTGGGCTCTGGAATCTGCACGGAACCGCGGATATGGAACAACAATTGGTTGGGTGCAAGGAAGAGTGGCGTAGGTAAAGAAGAAGATATATTGCGACTAGTGATGAGGGGGAGGCGAAAAGGGGGGAGTAATACGGAGTATGATATATTATGATCTAGGAGGAGGAGAGAGATGTAATCCATAACTAGGAGAGACAAGACTACCTACGCAAAAGGTATCTGTAACTTGATGAGTTGTTCTCTACTGATTAAGAAGTAAATAATAGCAATGATGATGGATTACCAGGAGGAAATCAGTAATAGACAAGGTTGTCCTCTGTAGCTCGGTGTACTTAAAAGCCATTGTACTTTTGATGCCGAGGAGATAGATAGATGCGGAGTACATATTCAGGCCGCAAACTAGAGAGGTAGATATTGGGTATTGGGATAGATCTGGTGTACATAGTCTAACCATGCCCCGTAAATTAATACTAGATTCAATAGTCTGGATGCAGAGGTTTCAACATCCGACTATCATCATCTTAACCTTAGTTATCTACCTAGGTGGATTTTACTATCATCCATCTAGATACCCATTTCTGTCGTTTGGTACTGCCTCTGCTAATCATAATGTAGAGTATTATACTGCGTACATATGTAGCAGAGAACGTTAGATCATAGCTGGATACCCCATATCCAGTTAGAATATACTCTATCCAAATATATACCGCCGTCAAGGCATTTCAATCGAATTGTTGTAGACACCGTCTGGGTCTTTTATACATAGGTAAACATGACGGCGAATCAACTAAGGTAGCTCAGCTGATTCCTTCCTTATCAACACCTTCGCTCCTTCTTTGGGAGCCTCAACCCTCCCACAGTGCGTCAGATACCTGAAGTCATTGTAGATGCTTCTTCCCCCTTACAAAGGACGACAACGATGGTTCGCAGATGCTGGAAAACGATATCCCCGCCACTATGGAATGTGTAGATCCGAACTCGGAAGAACAGGAGATCATCACTCGCCTCCGAAATCTCAGGACTAAGTCCGCGCGACACAGAGTGTATGGGATTTCTCAACAAAAGCCTTTTCACGATAATACATATTTTTGAACTCATTGACTGACACTAATCACCAATCCCAGGTTCCATGGACTCATCCACCAGCTAGCCTCTGATGAATGGCGTGACTTGAGGGATCATCTCAATACACGAACCTTCCAGTGTGATATCCTAGGGTTGCTTCCCCCCGAGATTGCTGTGCAAGTCGCCCAGTATCTAGACCTAGCGGAAATCCATGTTTTGCAGAGAGTAGGCAATACATGTCAACGTCTTGTGACCATGAATGGTGAAACTCACATTATCAGGTCTCTAGAACTTGGCACAAGCTACTGTCATCTAACCCGGTCCGCGGCGCTGTATACCGTCGGTATTCAGGCCGCACCCTCAATTTCTGTCATCAGATATCTCATCACATTTACAACCAGTATGCCAAGCAGAGGATCAGACTGGAGCGAGGAGAACCTTCTTCAGCCCTCCGTCGGCGCGAGCCCAGCAATATTAGCCCAGCATGTCTAGACTATTCGAATGGACGGTATGCATGGACTGGCGAAATGACCACGGTCGTCGTGCAAGATCTGCGTTCGCATGCTATGCAGATGTTTTGCACGGAAAACAGAGAACGCATTGGCCACATTCGTCTTTCGGAGTTGGTCGTTGCGGTGGTCACTCTACGTGGGTAGGCAGATCAAGCTAATTTTTAGTACTCTCTTACTCATGGAACGGTTTTAGATACTGCCATGTCTGGAATCTCCGAACGGAGGAGCCAGCATACTTTCGACTGCCGTCCCGCCTATTCCACCTCTTCGTTGTCCGCGGCACCAAGGTTGCTTTCGGCTTCAAGGATCCCGCGGCTGGAAACACTGTTATCATGCAATGGGACTTCAACACGCGCGTCTCCCGCACCTTAGTCGTGGCAGATCACTTAGTGTTTATAGACTTACATTCTACGCTGGATTGCTTGATCTCCGTCCATCTACAACGGAATGACAACGTTGATGGCCCATGGGATCTCGAAGGGGTTCCGTGCAATGCCGCACAGTTGCAGGTCGTGAAGCATTGCTTTGATGATTCGTTGGAAGCTCCTCAAACCGCATCGAAAATCCTGACCCTGCCAAAGCTAGAGAACAGCGACTGGGTAGTCCGGCCAAATGCCTGGCTCTCAGAACAATTCAACGACAGAGCGGGAATCCTAATAGCCCGCCCCAAGGGTAGTAAAGATCACCACCCGCACTATATTATCGCCATTACCCACTATATCGAGACGGAAGAGGTTTTCTTGCATCTCTTACCTCCGGAGCACACATCCTCCTCCCACTTACACGTTGCACCTATCGACCGCAACCTCTTGTACTATATCAGGGTTGAGCGAGCCATGCCCACCATCTGGATTTCGCAACCAGGCGCGCATGTTCCTTACCGGCCAGCCAAGTCTATGCCTTCTCCGTGGGCGGTCGATCCTGGTCATCATGATGCCGACGAATATGTGCTCAAGGGAGATCATGATTGTGTTTTGTTGGTCAATAGGGGTGGCGTGAGCGCGTGGTGTTTCGATGAAGCCGCGCAGCCCTTATGTGCTATTCCTTTCCAAATCTCGGACAACTGAAGATGGTGCCTTTAATGGAATTGAGGATGATGCACCTATCTTTATGACCAATAGAAACACTCATTAATTAGAAGGTCTTGAGCTTTGTTTGGTTCGACAGCTGAGGCGTTTAGAGGAATAGATATTGGATCGATAGAATACTGAATCAACAAGAAATACATTGACAAAAGGAAAGGAAAAGGAAAAAAGAATAGATATGGACGATATACAGAACCATCAATGCTCTCTATGATTATGCCACCCTGCCTTCCCCGTACTGTGCGGATTTTCACTATTATACTAGCCCATTTTACCAACATATCCTGACCGACTCGCGCGCCTCGCAATTCGGCATCCGTATCGCTGACCATCCATTAACAGTAGTATCACGAGGGCTGCGAATTGAGGTCCCCGGTAGTCCATTTGGTATTTCCAACCATGTCATCACCCATGTGATCAAAGGAAGGTAAAAAGGGAAATCATGAAAGAGAAGACAGAAAGATGAAACATTAGGCGATGACACATGCTGGACTATCTCAAACTGACGGAGTTTAGATACCAAGGGTGAACTCCACACCGACGTCAATCTCACGGGCCATCTTGACGACCTTGGAGAACTGGACGGACTTCTCGGCGGCGCTCTGGAGGTCTTCAATGGAGAAGATCTTAAGACCGGACTCGTTAATCTATAAATCCCACATTAGCATTTCATGGCGATTTTCGTAGTTTGTGAACGCAAACTGGTTGGCCACGTACCAGCTTCTGAGCCTGCTCCATGTTGGTACCCTGCAACCGAGCAACGATGGGGATGCGCAGACCCATATCCTCCACGACATTGATCAAACCCTGGGCGATAGCATCGCAGCGGACGATACCACCGAAGATGTTAACGAAGATGGCAGTGACCTTGGGGTCGCTGGTGATGAGCTCAAAAGCAGACTTGATAGCGGCGGGGGTAGCACCACCACCAACATCAAGGAAGTTGGCGGGGCTTCCGCCATTGAGCTTGATGATATCCATCGTAGCCATGGCGAGACCAGCACCGTTGACTAAAGAAGCGGTCAGCATGAGCGCAGGAAGGTAAGTGTTGTCAGGTCGTACCCAGGCATCCAATGTCACCATCCAGCTTGATGAAGTTCAAGCCGTACCTGTCGTCCAAGTTAGAACAGAAATTGTGTGGGTTATAAACTGGGCCATCGGGACGTACTCAGCAGCCTTGACCTCATCGGCGTCTTCCTGAGTAGTGTCTCTCCACGAGAAGACCTCCTTCTGTCTGAACTCAGCGTTGTCATCAAAGTTCAGCTTGGCGTCCATAGCCAGAACCTGGTGGTCAGATGTCTCAGACAGAGGGTTGATCTCAATCTGAGTAGCATCCTTCTCCATGAAGACCTTGTACAGGTTCTGGATGGTTGTCTTGGCATCCTCGATGCACTGCTCAGAGAAGCCAAGATCGGTAGCAATCTTGCGGGCAATGTCATCAGTCACGCCAACCTTGATGTCAATAGGAGTCGTCATAATAGCCTCGGGGTGTTCCTTGGCAACTGCCTCGATATCCATACCACCTTGCGACGAGGCAACAATGACGGGGGACTGAGTTGCGCGGTCCATGAGGACGGCAAGGTAGAATTCACGACGAGCGAACTTGCGCTCGCAAATGTAGACAGCGTTGCAAAGGCGACCAGCAGCACCAGTCTGCTTGGTGATGAGCTTGTGTCCGATCATCTGGCTAGCGAACATCTTGGCCTCGGTTGGGCTGGAGAAAAATAATGTCAACAAGAGGACAGGTCGTAGGCGAAAACAATGATATTTTAGGGGAATCACTCACGAGTAGATAACGCGCACACCTCCCTTAAGACCATTGTCGAAGGAACCCTTACCACGGCCACCAGCAAGAACCTGAGCCTTGATCACCATGTCATCGTTCCCTAAAGTGTTGTCTCAGTAAACTGCGGTCCAGCTTGTTCGTTAAGGGCTCATATATACCGATTGACTTGGCGACAGCCTCAGCTTCCTCCGCCGAGTGGGCGACCTCACCCTTGGGAACTCCCACGCCATACTGTCATCCGGTCAGTCATTTTAGATCTGCGGAATATCGAGTGAACGTTTCCGACAACATACGGACTTGAGAAGTCTGGCAGAGAGGTATTCGTGAATGGACAGGTTTCTCTGTTGCTGAGCCAATCTGGATTGGACGGAAGATTCCTACCAAAATCGCAATGTCAGCAAGCTCAATTTGATGCTAATAGATATGGTACCATGTAATATTATCGAAATAGCACAGGGAAATATCTCACCGTCGCAGCTCTGATAGCTGCAGCGACAGGACGGCTGCTGCGCGCGAGCTTGAACATGATGAAAATAATTTATCAAAGAGGGGAGAATTTCAAAAAAACAGATAAGAGCACAAGAGAGGAAGAACGGAGCCTCCAAGGTGATTGTTGACAAGAAGGGGCGGATTATCCACTGTTGAGATCTCGGGAAAGGGAACAGCTTTCACTGCTTTTTCACGGCTGCGCTTGTCGGAACAATATTGCGCTTCGTCTGCATTACACCCGGTCACCTGATGGAGCCAACCAGCGTGCGTGTATAGATGACTAATCGGGTGCATATTGCGGGCGACGCGAATATCACGGAATGCTGTTATAACTTCTTCCCCGTCCACAGCTGCTTGCCGAGACCCGTAGTTTGCTAGCCTTGTCGTCACTAGTACCAAAAGAAAGCGAGAAATGATAATTCAGTTTGCCGGTCGTCTCCAGTCACCGCTGCATTTAACGTCTATACTTCTATGATTCTGTCAGACGCACAAATATTGTTTTCGTGGTGGAACACCTGTTGGGTACTTCTAGACTAGAGAGCCGAGCAACGATCCTTTGCTTCTACTTCCCTATGGCATTTTTCAACTTGTAGAGCTTGAACATCCGCGTCATGGCGCCATGAAATAGACCCGTCCAAGCCCAACCGCCACATAGGAGCCATATCAGCCAGCTCTTGTTGCCTTCCCAGATCCAACTCTTTCGTCCTTGCGCCCAGGGCCATAACCAGCGCCATGGCGCTGATCCGTACAAGACCTGCGCTACAACGCTTCGCGCATATGCAGTATGTGGCATCGCGCCATCCTGACTGTGCGTCACACGGCGTGCGTATTCGTCTTCGATAGGAGTGAACAGGGAGTTCGGCTGGAGAGTTCGCTTAGTACGAGCAATGCGGGATTGTACACCCCCAGTGATGACAGTTGTGACATTTACGCTGGAAGGGGTTCAGCATCAGTGACAAGGCGTAATATGGAGAAACACATTAGCATACCCGAAGGGAGCAAGTTCCACCCGCAGCGTGTCGCTGAACGAATGCAGCGCGGCTTTTGAGGCGTTGTAGACCGACCCGAACACATAAGGTATGATCTTGACAAAGAGGGAGACTGTCAGGACCAGAAAAATGGCATATAGTGAGGAGAATTGACTAACCCCAGCCACACTACCAATCATCACAATAGTGCCCTTTGACTTAATCAGCAATGGCAAGAAGGCCTGGCATATAGAGATGACCGCGAAGAAGTTGGTTTCGAAAGTTTTCCGGGCTTCCCCAAGGTCTATCTCAGTAGCTGGAACAGTGTAGTCTGTCATACGTGAGTAAATACTCTCCCTGTGTAAATGACGAACTGCGAAAACTAGGGCCAATTTGATAACGTACTTCGGCCCCTAGCCATGCAGGTATCAGCATCCAGGTCAACTGTTCCAGCAAAGTCAAGAGGGAGAAGAATACGCATTGTTAACAAGAAAATCAAGTCCCTTGTCCCCAAGTCTTTTTTCAACTTCGGAGCAGCAGGTTTTGACACTTTCGTCGTCGTCCACCACCAAGTCTAGCGTCTCGATACCCAGGGCTGCTAGATCATCGATGTTCGTTGCGTCTCGCGCCGTTGCAAATACGCGCAAACCATTGCGATGAAACTCGCGGGCGAGTGCATTGCCTATTCCACCGGGAGAGCACCTAGTTCAGATCACAAAAGCAATTAGCCGCGTGCATCGAAACGATTGAAATTCTGAATACAACGAAATGCTTGTTTACCCAGTGATCAACACAGACTTGCGGTCACCTCGCGCAGTTGTCATTTCTATCACTCAATCCAAATGCACTAAGGCAAGTGAAGAATCAGAGAACACTCAGGACTATCGATTCGGAAGTCTGAAGAAATTAAGAAGACTAAGGTAGCTTATAAAATACGGCGGATTTGTCGAGGTATGAAGATGCAGGCTACTCCCTATCTACTGAAGAGCGAATCAACTGAAACCTCGGCAGAAGCATGAGCTCCCCCCACATATAATCTGGACCAATTAGCTACCTGGGAAGTGTACCTAAGGTAGTTTGCATGCTCCGGGGGTCTGCATCCATAGGTATATTCTCGATCGCCTTGATGATAATAATAAATACAGATTCCTTACCACTTACGAGGTACCATCAAAGTCCTATGTTTGCATGACCAGGGCGATCATTAACTATATAACGTGCCACGAATAGTCATGGTTACCTAGACGATCTCAGTGGATTTCGGAGAGCTTTTCGATAAGGTAAGTTCCGTTTGTCGTGAATTGTATAGGTTGTTCTGCAATAATAAACCTCTTATATCAGTCCATCATGTGTTTCAAGAGAGACAAACAGTATTGGCCATCGATATTTTCCTACTGTATGGATAAGAGCTGATATACATTCTGCTCTGGAAAGCTTTTAGCCTTTTAGGTATGAAGTACTTGTATTATTCCCTAGGTACTTCGGCTGTAGCGCAGATGTCCAAGTTTGCTGGGATGGTACCGACAAAACATTGATTGCGCAACTTTTATCTCTGACCCTATTGAGTACCCTCCATTATCTGCAGTAATTTGTAAAAAGGTGCTATAGGAGAATTGTTTCCCTCCAGGTATGACGCACAAAGTGCAGCTCATCAAAACAAGGCCATCCATATGACATATCAGATCAGCGCGGGGCACCAACACTTTCCGCCATTCAGGCATCCACTGTTCTACTCGTTGTTCTTGGCAGCGCTGGTCTGAATCAGTACTTTGGACATCGTCTGGGGTGCAATTTAATGACAACGGTCCACTCATACCAAAGATGATTGCTACCTTTCAGGTATTCTTTTGGATTAAGGGAATGACATATGATTTGATTCGATCGGTCTCTTCCCCACCATCAAATGCTTGTGTGCCGGTACCCGACGGGTCCATACACCAGTTTACCTCTATTCGCTTCGATCGGGATGTCGATGTGTTTCAATTCCCACGGAGGGCTTTCACTGGCTAGATATGGCCTTTAGACCGAAGCATGGACGATTTCTTTGCCCAATTGCCGATCAGCTAAATCCTGGCCTTCATCACTGCACACATCTTTTTTCTTTCGCCCAGTTTTCGTCTTGCCTTGTGAGAACATACAGTTTGTCTCCGTCTCTTTAGGCAAGCATAGCTGAGAATTCAAGCACAAGTAGACCCAAGTCCTATGCTTCCAGCGGAAGTGCAGATACCTGAGCTTCAAAACATGATCCTACAGTCGTGGGCGCAATTGCAATGACAGAGGAAGAGCGTGTGCTGCATAGCAATGAGTTGTCACTACCCCCCCCCAACGACTGGAAGGGCAATCCAACAGGCTCGATCTTCCGCGTTAGAAGCACTGCACAATCATTCGTTTTACAAGTACGACAATGAGAGTGTCCCGCTCTCTCGCAGAGACACTGACGCTTCAGCTGCGTCTCTGAGCTGGAAGAAACGAATCAGGCACTTTACTTGGGCCTTTTTTACTCTTTCAATGAGCACTGGTGGTATCGCAAATGCCTTGTATAACGGTAAGCTTGCAGTATTTGCGTTTCCCGCCCTGGATGCTGACTTGAGAAATAGTTCCTTATAAATTCCGCGGCCTTGAAACGATCGGCATCATAGTCTTCTTGTTTAACATTGCACTATACATTACAATATGGTGTATTCTGCTGCTGCGATTCTACCTACATCCATATACCTTCAGATTATCACTTACGCATCCAACAGAATCATTGTTTGTGCCTGCATCTATGGTCTCATTTGGAACAATCTTGATCAATATTTCTCAGTACGGTCCAGAGGCTACAGGACCTTGGCTAAGTTATGCCGTCGGTGTGTTATTCTGGATCGATGCTGCTCTTGCAGTGATCTTCTCTGCCGGTATCTACCTGCTGCTGTATGTGACATTTCTCTTCCTCATTATACAAAGGGTATTGAATGCTCACCTTGCCTTAGGTGGTCGACTCAGACGTTCACAATAGCCCAGATGACACCTATATGGATCTTCCCGGCGTACCCTATGTTGATAATAGGTCCCCATGCAGGGATCTTAAGTGCAAAACTTGAACCCTCTCGGGCCTTACCTATAATCATTGGGGGAACAACTATACAGGGAATAGGGTTCCTAGTAACCCTTACCGTTTACTCGGCCTATGTCTACAGACTTTTTAGTCAGAAATTGCCTAGGGAAAATGTGCGTCCCGGCATGTTTGTCTCTG
Source organism: Aspergillus lentulus (assembly GCF_010724455.1). The sequence continues at coordinate 1,212 of NW_022983976.1, read as the reverse complement.
TTGGTCCCAGTGCCTTCACTGTCTCAGGACTTGTGACCATGGCTGCCCATGCAAAGCGAAGCTTTCCCGATGACTTTATGGGCAACGGCGCCCTGGCTGCAAACATTCTCGAAGTGGTTGTCAATTTCGCTTGTCTGTGGCTCTGGGGGTGAGTCTCCATGATCATTCCATACTTCAGCAGATCGACTGACATTTACCTAGCCTGGCGATATTTTTCTTCTTTATTGCCACTTTTGCTCACTGGTCAACCATTGGCCCTGGCCGAATGAATTTTTCAATGGCGTGGTTCTCATTTGTCTTCCCTAACACTGCCTTGATCACCGCCACGTTCGCCATTGGGAACGCTTTCTCATGCAAGCCGATTCTGATCATAGGCTGTGCCATGATTTTTCCTCTCATACTAATGTATGTCTTCGTCTTTTACATGATGATTCGAGCCATCGTCTTACGGCAAATTATGTGGCCACAGAAGGGCGAGGACAAAGATGAGGGCGGATTTGAGATTAATCGAATCAAGCCCGAGACGCCTGATGAACAGACCCCCGTCTGATAAATGGAATGTGGCCGTGGGCTCGTGGATCTTGAGGCTGCAGCTCATCCACCCATCGAGAGAGCTTATGCCCTTCCACAGGATCTACGACTCGACGTCAACGACTTACAATTTTGATATCCAGCACGGTTTTGCATGGTTGATACCCTTTTCTACGGTTAGCATTTTAAATGGAAATAGAACGGAGCTATTACACTATAAGTTTTATCATACCATAATGAGACAAATGGAGACACAAGAGATTTAAATAATACTGCGCTCATTCTTCAATGCTTTGCAGCTAAGCACCTGTATCTTTCAAGTAGATATAGATAAGCCACGGCTTGTCCGAACAACTATAAGCCTCGGGAGCCTCGAACTTCGCAGGAAATCATGGTAAGCTCGCTATTTACCTTGAGCTAGTCTCAGATAGGCAGTCATTGCTCCGCCCCCTACGTTAACAAACTCTTGATTGGTCAAAAATTGCCGCCATCAAGCCTTTTAAGGTAAGTTTGCCTCAATCCCATGTGGCATGGTGCCAGAATTTCCTGACTTCCACGGTTCCATCCCTCAGTTTAGGAATCGATCAGATGCGCGACACCACCCAGAAGTGACGCAGGCTTTTTTTCCCTTTTTTCTCCACCCCTCTTCTTTTTTTTTTTTTTTTTTTTTTTTTTTTTTTT
>NW_022983975.1:0-59772 GCF_010724455.1 Aspergillus lentulus | reverse complement strand
AAAAAAAAAAAAAAAAAAAAAAAAAAAAAAAAAAAAAAAAAAAAAAAAAAAATTATTCGCCCGCAACATTCATATCATAGTCATAACCAGTTGTCGCAGTGTTCACGTTAGAATGCCAATAGGGGCCTCGCAAAGCTACCTCAACATCGGCGGATATCTCTCGACAACGTGCTAATAAAGTTGCCTAAGCCGATGGCGCGAACTGGCGTTGCACCAGTCACACTGGAACCATTCCAATTAACTTTGCCTTACGGGTCGTCGCTGGGAATCAACTGCAAGTACTTACCATTGTCGAAGAGCAGCCCTCGTTGTGCTCAATGCAGTATAGTCCTTGGCAGTGTTGGCACGTTCGTTGGCAATCAAGTTTGCATGCGGCGCACTGAAGATACAGTCAGTTGAAAGCTTCGAGATTTTTCTCTTTCTACCGCCCGCTTTTTCCGCTCGTTCATGAGAAGTGCTTACAGTAGGGCCACATTCCCAGCAATCTTTACTCACTCCACGTTCCAGTCTCTAGGATTCTTAGTCAGTAAACTGCCGTATCGCCTCGGCTTTGAACATGCGCATATTCAAGCTTGCATACCTGAGACGGGTCATTGCTGCCGAGAGAAGCTCTCATTGCAGTCTGATGCGGCGAAAGATTAGAGCTCACACGTTGTGGATGGGGCAGGCAGTCGGCGCAAAACCATTTGTTGCAACGGTGGCACCAGCGATCGGCAAGGCAATCTGCGCAGCGGGCAATCAGGGCAGGATGTTCCGCCCCTGGAAAAAGCGAAGGGCGCTTTGCCGCCACAATGGAGGATGAGTGGAAGGGGGGCGGAGTGAGCAGAGGGAAGGTCTCCTCTGGGGACTGTCCCCAGATCGCTGGACCCTCGGGAGAGTTGTGACAGCCGTCACATCCGCGAGACCCGAGGGCAACAGTAGCAATCGCTGGACCAAGCAAGCGGCCTTCATGCTGAGACCCATCCTGGCTAACCAACATAGCATTGGGGTCGTGTCTTGGCCCACGGCATAGCACGGCGTCAAAAGCGATGATGCCGTGGCATTTCTGAATTGTCTGTGCCCAGCCTTCCTCAATGCTAGCGGTCAGTAACTTGCCGGACGGCGAGTACCAGGCGCTCTGCCGGTAAGTCTCACGGGGCTGGTCATGTGGACGCGATGGCGGTCTCGCTTCCACCGGCGTTTGACCGGCACACCTTGAACTCCACCAGTTGCGGTACCTGCTTCGTGCTGCAGCTTGTGCCAGGTTCGGTGGCGTGAAAAAATAGATTCCTTTCACCCGAGGGTTGCCGGCAGGGCGAGTCGGACGCACGGCATATTGAAGGACCTGCATAAGTTTACGTTCATTCAGATGTTGGCACCCTCTGATAGACAGGATGTTCACATTGAAGCGGTCACTCAGCACAATGTCTGCTATTAGGTCCGCCGGAACGGGTAACCCGTCCAAGATCAAGGTGCGCACGTCCTGTAAAAGCGATTTGTGTTCGAGTTTTGCGAAAATCTTCTTTAAAGGGGCTGAGTAGAACTCGTCCTCGGTAACAGACTCGTCCATAGATTCATTACCCAAGGCTTGAGCCCTACCGTCGACTGTCGAACTCCTCTGCAGCTGCGCCCCACGACATCGACTTAGGTCAAGATGCCGAAAGACGTAAGGTGTCTCCATGATCACGGATCGGAGGGTGCGGCACGTTGATGCCAATGAGAACAGGCCCGAAACCGACAAATAGGGAGCCATATGATCGAGGATCAAGTTATTGGACAGCACATCGGTGAGAGATGCTGGCTTCGACGGAACCACGGTCACAGAGCACTGATTCTCCTCCTGGGAAACCTCTTCTTCCTCGGAAGCTACCTGCACCTCCCGAACGACTGGAACAAGGCCTAGTTCCTTGGGGGTCAATCGCCGAGTTCCGTAGTAGAAGTCCGGGGCACGCTCAATGAGATTCTGACGATAGGCGGCGATGGCACCAATGGCGAGCTCATCCCCAGCAGTGAACCTGGGAGCAGCATTGGGCTGGATTTCCTTGAGAGCGGCCCTGGCTTTGGCCAGCTCATTTTCGAGTAGGTTGATCGTTGATTGTAGGACAGCGGGCATGGCTTTGATGTTAACTGGATCGATGGCAGTGACTAATGAATACCAGAGTTCGCCTTCGGCCATCATACACAATTGAACTGGGGTCGGCCAAAGTTGCACGCAAGCAGACCCGATGTGTTTGAGCAGTTAGGACCTTGGCGACATCGATCAGTTGAAAGGAAGACGAAATATATAAAAAAAAGAAGGGGGGACGAGGAGTGGCGATTGTAGAATAATGACAAAAGGTTCAATGATAACGTGTGCTTGAATGCTGTATAAGTATATTAATATTAAGTATAGCCGGATAAATTGGCCACCACATTGATGCGATAATCAATGATGGTAACATAATACAAAAGACCAGATAGCGGCAGTACTGTCAGTACTAGTGTGGGGCCATGACCGCTGTAGATCATGTAGTAAGAAAATAAGTTGTTCATTCTGAAAGAAGGGGAAAGGAAAGACGGGGCGTTGCGAAATCGAATGAGAATCGACATTGAATGCAGCCACTTTCGAAAGATGATACCGGTGAACAATAAAGGTAGCAGCCAGTTGGGGATGACGGATAGATGGATGAATCAGGGCTTACCTTTAATAACCCCCTTCAATCATTAAACTACCTTAGATACACTAGGTACCTTTAATTGTATGGTCCGGAGGATACGGAGGACGGAGTAGCGAGATACGGAAGGACTAAAAGAGCAAGTCCGGGGGACTCCACCATATAACAAGCCAGCTTTTTTTCTTTTTTTTTTTTTTTTTTTTCTAGAAGGCTGGTGGAAGACTCGAAGAGCGCAGTGAACGGAGTGGATAGGTAGGCAAGTGATAATAGAGTAGCCACTTGGATTGGCAAGTAAAGGACGAACTATGTTTACTAGAGAAAGGACGGAAGAAGATCCTTTATAAGCTTCGGTATTAAGAGAGCTCGTATCATTTAGGCACGGAGGTACAGACATAGGATTTTGATTATTGATTGCATTATGTTGTACAGAAAGAGATAGGAGCCCACTTCACTTTTCGGGATGAAATCTGTAGGTGAGCCAAGAATGATTGTCCATTATTTTCTTTTTCCTTTTTTTCCTAGGGATATTATGATTTCTGATCATTACTGTGCCAATAATAGGTCAGTTTCTATCTAGTATCTAGATACAGTAGATGGAAAGAAGTTCCATCATCCATGAAAGCGAAAGGGGTGAGCCCACTGCGGAGAATGGGGAGAGTCTTAAGTTACGGAGGAATCTCATCCGCCAGAGAGGGACTAAACCCGGGACTAGGTAGACAGAGTCCGCTCTATCCGTGCCGGGGAATCTGACGGCGAGAGTGCAAGACTCTTAGAACAGGTGTTAGAGAAGTCGCAGATGATCTGGCAAACCGATCAGGGTAAAAAAGGGAAGCAAGCTATCATTGGTTGGGAGTATTCGGAAAAGGGTGCGGACTTCGTTGATCCTGGCCACATGTGGATGACTCCACAATCAGGATGGACTGATAATTGATCTCTGTTAACTTGGCCAACCCGGCGGAACGAGCAGCGCAAGGGGAGGCACAGCCCAGCCGCACGAGGAGACCTAGGATTGGACGGACTGGAGGACAAGGGTGGAATAAACGGAATTCGCATACTAAGGTAGGTATCATGTAGGTAGGCATCCATTGTACTCGGGTCTTGGAAGAGGCCGAATCGCCCGAGACGAAGGATGCCATAGAGAGAAGACACGTATGTGGGTATTAAGGATGGAGGAAACCGTCGACCAGAAGGGCGGCCGTCAGCCTTTGCTGTGAAGAAGCGATTGATGTCTTTGTGCTCTTCTCAACATCATTAACTATTACCTATTATGATGACCTGATTCCTGTCTAGGATTGCAGTTTGTTTGGAGACTGTAAGGTAATCTTACTTCAACAATAATACTTCGGCATAGGTCATCAGATCTCCAGTGCCCCCACTAAAGCCGAGACCCTTCAGAAAGATGACCCACCCCTAGTCACGCGCATGCCACAGAGACTCCCCCAGGAAAGATGTCTGTTTGAACGACGCGTCAACTTCCTGTATAGATACTACCTATACCATAGGTATTGGATTAAGTGATCACTTAGTATCAGAAGCACTTGCTCAACTTCATTGTTTGGTTATATATGCCTCAAACCCATAGATAGAAGGGGTTACCTACAATCATGATGCCGTTTCTCTTACTGTACTATTCAAGTAATCACCTGTACCTATTTAGAGAGGTAGAAGACTAGAGAGGTACCTACTCTAGAGACAGAATGATCGTCGAGCAAGCGAAGATCCTTGCAGATCATCTAGCTACTCACAGTGTCACAGTAATAGAGTACTTACGGTAGATAGTCTACAAATCTACCCACCATTCCTATGGACCGGCTAGATCCATCAAGTTATTATTGTCGATGGAGATAAGACCCGTGGCAATGATAACGATAGTGGTAGGCTAGGCCTTTTACTACCTTACTTGGACCACATACCAATATCCTTTCCTCATCCTCCTCGATAGTCTTGGCTGCTTTGCTTGGCAGAGCCTGAGTAGGCCTCATACCTTCATCCATATTTGCCAAGTCTGTCAAGTCATTAATGGATGGTCAATAGTCTCCCAATAGTGACATCTGGGCATTCCTGAACCTCGAAGATCAAGACATCGATCACTCAGGAAAATATCTTAGGAGTCTATCGAGGACTGGCGAGTGACTATCTAGTTGCTTTCGCAATCTCGCATTGGCTGCGGGATGGATTTTGGTAGATTGTACAATATGTTCCGTCGATCTATTTAAGAATGCGCAAGGTATGGCGGAATATGGACCGTCTTTCTCGCCAAGAACTACCGTGCGACCTACCACTATGTACGACGTGTCGATGTAGGAATGTTACAAATCGACCTCAACCCTTTTGGCCGGGTGCTACGTCGAGACTGACACAGCAGGGAGCATGAGAACCCAACATCCGCCCGCTAGATGTTCAATCGACGTCATCTACAGGCTAGGTACAACCTCGGATCGCAGACTTGGTGCAATGTTATGCACTTCAATCGCGCCTTTGTCTGGGCAGCTGGCCATATACATGGAGCAAACCCCAAGTCATCGTGAAGTAGCAAATGCCATGTATTCGCCGGGGGACGTAAAGTAATGGTGTGGATCATGCTGAAAGTAGAACTATTGTTACATGTCGTCCGTCGCCCGTCGCCAGAGTGTTGCGCTTCAGCGGTTAAACCGCTTCTGCTCCTCCCTCTCTTTCCGAGAACTCTAGCGCCCTCTACTTGAACAGTTTGGAGACAGCAACCTCCTTATCATCGTGTTTGTTGAGAATCTTGGCAGTGGCCAGGTCAAAATCTTCTTGTGTGACGTGCACTCGCCGTTCCCGAAGCGCGTACATGCCTGCCTCGGTGCACACACCCTTCAGTTCTGCTCCCGAGCATCCATTCATCTTCTCCGCAATCTTCGTCAAGTTGATGCCTCGCGTCAGGTTCATCGACCGTGAGTGAATGCGTAGAATATCAGCACGAGCTTCCACCCTATCATCGAGAAGAAATGAATCAGTAAGTCACAAACATAAAGTTTCGTAGACAAAAAGAGGTTGGACAAAAGAAGGGTTGTAACTTACGATGGCGGTGGAAACTCAATCTTCCGGTCAATTCTTCCGGGCCGCAACAAAGCAGGATCCAGGATATCAAGTCGGTTTGTAGCCATGATGATTTTTATGTTTTTTGTGGGCTCAAACCCATCCAACTGATTAAGCAGCTCCAACATTGTACGCTGCACTTCCGAATCCCCAGAGCCCGCCGAGTCTATACGGCTGGAACCGATACTGTCAATCTCGTCCATGAAGATAATGCTTGGTGCGTGTTCTCGAGCCATGACAAACAGCTCGCGCACCATGCGACTACCCTCACCAATGTATTTCTGAACGAGTTCCGACCCGCTGACCCTGATGAATCGGCAATCTGTGTGATGGGCTACCGCTCGGGCCAGCAGTGTTTTACCGGTTCCGGGCGGCCCGTAAAGAAGAACACCTTTGGGCTGCGCAATACCAAGAGACTCGAACAATTCTGGGTGCTTGAGACCAAGCTCAATGACTTCCTTGATCTCCTTGATTTGTTGATCAAGGCCTCCAATCATATCATATGTGCTGTCAGGCACCTTCTCGACCATCATAAGCGAAACGAGCGGGTCGACGGATGATGGCAACATCTTCTCTAATTTATAAGAGTCGGAGAGCAACGCGACACGCTTGCCTACGGTAAGTTTCGTAATATCGACCCCGTCTGCAATGTCGACGACTACAGCACCACATTCAAAGTTAGCATTTCACCCAGGTGACCTCAATCAACAGCTCGAGGCAAAGGCGAGGGGCCTAAAACGTACCATATTTTCCTTCTGGATGTACCTTGACGAGAACCTTCTTGGTGCTCATCACCTTCACGACCTCTCCCACATAAGAACCAGGTTGTTGAAGCAAGCCCAACTCCTCTCGTAGTAGACGAACTCGCGAATTATAGTCGTTGCGCTGTGCTTCAAGTCGACGTAAAACAGCCTGGCCTTGGATAATCTCGAGCTTCATGCTCTCGATCTTGTTGCGATAGTAGTTGTCCAGCGCCATGGCGGATGTCGGTCGATGACGCTCCTCTTGATCCACAAGCTGCTGACCACACAACGACCGATACTTCGGAGAATTTACCAATTCAAAAGCAAGAGACAACAAAGTATGCCAAAGATCAAGAGCCCCGATGCGAGAAGATGGACAAGAATTAGAGGAGTTATGGATGGATGGGCGGAGAAAATTGTCCTGGAAGCAGCTAGCAAGTAGGAGAAGGTGAGCTGTACCTAGTTGGTAGGCAGATACCTAGCTGATATCAGCAATAGGAGCACCAGCCACTTTCTGGCAGCCGCACTTCTGATGTGTGAGTGTGGCGGTGTCCTCCAAATATCGGGAAAAGTAAGGTCCGGTTGCACGGACTAATGCTGGACCACAGATGATGCGGTCATTCATCCACCGAATGGCCCGGTCCTTCATGTCTGAGGACAAAAGGTGGATACCCAAGCTGTTAAAGACCCAAGTACTTAAACTGACAGGCTGACACCAACCGAATGGAGAGTCAAAACAACTCGAATCATGGGACCTATATCGAGCCGGGAAACATCTATATTCACACACAAAGTACATCACCTCACAGGACCACTCTGTCAGCTCATTCCTCCTCCCAGCTGACTGCGGCGGGGCTACAGTGAGATGATGTTATCTCCTGATCTCTTTAGACTACCACCTCTCGTACTAGTACTAGTAAGGTGTTTTGTGTAGTAGATCTTTCGGCCGCGATCCAGTATCTACCCATTATTCCACTTTCAGGCTCCTACCTGTGTTTTCTTCGACACAGCTTGTCAGGCATCTGCGAATGCCCACTGCTGCAATACACAATGTGTTTTGGATCATCTCGAGAATCTGACTTTTTATTATTTTAAGTGCAGGCCACTTCTTGCGGTTTCTGATTTTGTTCTTAGATTCGCTTTTCTTTTCCGCATTATCTTTGATCCCTAGTACTCCATCCCCAGCCTCCTGATAAACTCTGATCGCGAGAATCGAATGGAAAGAGTCGAGCACAGAGAGAAGCAATGGATAGCAGCCAGAGAGTCCCAGATATCTCTCATTTCTCCCAAGCTGAAGCGACATCGCGTTTGAGCTCGACCGTAAGCACTGGATCAACATCGTCTGATACCATTCGTCCGACCAGACCTATGGCGAGCAGTAGGAGAAGCTACGGTGTGTTTGCGTGTCCTGTAACCTTAGAGAGAATAAATCTGCTTATTATTTCTTATCATGCGTTGTCTCTAGGAACTATAAGCCCTGCTGATTTGACGGACTTCGACACATTGCCGAATGAAGGCCAGGCCGACAACTCCAGTCGCATACCTTCTTCCCAATCACCACCTGTGGCAGCGTTGCCGTCAGATAGGCCGAGAAAGCCACCTGTAACGCGTCGGATATCTTCGAGGCGACAGGTCCCGCATAAGGGCCAGGAGTTTTCCACAGATGATGATGTCCAGGAGGTCGAGGAGGATAAAGCCATGCAACAACAGGGCTCAAACCCTCAGCCTTCGCCGAGACTGCGACCATTGAGGAAACAGAGCTCGACACTGAGGCGCAGGTTGAACGCTCGGCCCAGTCCGTTGGCACGAGCGGACTCTGACAATGACAGCGGGGAGGATTCATTATTACCGGAGTCCGGCATGGAAGCTATAGGAACGCGACCGCCGTCGCAGCAGTCGGAAGCCAGCTCTCATCATGGGATCAATCACGGTGATGGCGGCGACGATGAGACGAGTGATGCAGAGAGCTTCACCCTGAAAGATCGTCAACAGGCCATCAATGAAACGCACCCATTCGGTATCAGACTATGGAAGCCTGCTCTCTACAAGAAGAGTCGTTCCGTGGAAAAGACCGCTGAGGGTGATATTCATTCGTCTCCCGGCGGCCGAGTAGGAAATATACTCTTCTTGGCCAATCTGCTCTGGACGGCTTTCTTCGGGTGGTGGCTCGCTCTTGCTGCGCTCTTCGGTGCCATCGCATGTTTCATATTTGCATATTCTCCTAGCGCAGTGGAGTACGGAAAAGTCTTCTCGGGTCTTTCATGGTACCTCCTCTATCCATTCGGGTCTTTTGTTCGCCTGGAGACCGACGAACACTACGCGGAGGAAGATGAGGGCGAAGGCCGCAGCATTAGCGAGTATGAGCAATGGCAGAACGGTGATCTCGAGCACGGCAGGCTCTTCTTTGGCCCCCGTAGCAACCGGTCTCTCGTGGGTAGGCGTCGCAATAGCATTGACTCTGTGAGCGAACAGGACAGTCTGCTGGGCAGAACGCAAAGGATCTCTCCCCGTGAAAGCAATCTGCACTCGAAACGCCGCTTGTTCGGCCGCGGAGAATGGACATTAGGACGTGTCGTATTCTTCGTCTTCTTTTACTTTCTGATTGGCCCTTTGATGCTATTTGTGTCCATGGTATGCTGGTTGCTTGTATTCTGGATCCCCATGGGACGCGTGACTCTCATTCTATTTGACCATCTTCGTCGTCACCCGCTGGCCTTATCCTTCCATTCTGATACATCCTATACTCGCCTGAGTCCCGGCTCCCCCTCATCAATACTCCTATGCACTTACCGTGCGGCTGGGCTGAGCTACTGGAAGTATACGGTGGATGGTACCAATATCTTTCTCATCAATCTCCTTGGTGTCGTGCTGTTTGTCATCTTCGACTACTTCCTCTTAGCTGAAACGCTGGGTCTGCATAACTGGATGACACATCCTGGCTTCATTTTCACTCTCGCACTGGTCTCCATTATACCTCTCGCCTACTTCATCGGGCAGGCCGTTGCGTCCATCTCTGCACAATCATCAATGGGAATGGGTGCCGCCGTCAACGCTTTCTTCTCGACTGTCGTTGAAGTTTACCTTTACTGTGTCGCGCTGACAGAAGGCAAAGGGCAGCTCGTCGAGGGCAGTATCATTGGTAGTATTTTTGCGGGTATACTGTTTCTCCCTGGGCTGTCCATGTGCTTCGGCGCTATCAGACGCAAGACGCAGCGATTCAACGTCAAATCTGCCGGAGTTACATCGACCATGTTGATGTTCGCCGTGATCGCTGCATTTGGTCCAACGCTGTTCTATCAGATATACGGCAGTGTATGTTTTCCAATTCTCTCATTGTCGGTTCCTGCTAATGACCGGTTTGCTTAGCACGAACTGAACTGTTACTCGTGCGCTGAGGCTACGGACTCGGGCATCAAAGATTGCCGCCGCTGTTACTTTGCCCAGGTTCCAGCTGTGGACGACAATTTCTTCCGAAAAGTAGTTCAGCCTTATTCATGGTTTGCCGCTCTGTTTCTATTCTTATCATATATAATTGGGTTGTGGTTCACACTCAGGACCCATGCTGCCCTCATCTGGGCCACGGAAGCCGAAGAAAAGAAGGCCGCAGCCCTCCAGCAGGAGCAATCGGCCTATGAACCCAGACATCTGCTATTCCCTGCTGGAACTGCAAATGCCACCGGCGGCAACGCTAAAGGCTCGATTCGCGACTCACAGCTCTATAAGAGGATCTTAGGACAGTCCTTGAAGCAGGTTGGCTTGTCCGAAAATGCTAATGAAGACGCTCCACACCAGCCCGAGTCCAGCTCGGCTCGAGATAAAGGCGCGATGCCATATCTCGTCCCCCCACGAACGGAGGGTGAGGACGGTTATTCTAGCTTCAAAGGCTTCCGAGGATACACTGGAGGAGAGAACGAAGATTTGGTGCGCCAGGTGACCGAAGTCGCAGCGACAGCGGCCGCGGTTGCTGCTCGTGATGTTGCTCGGACACGCAAGCCATCCGTCCAGCAGGGCACTGCACGTCACGGTAATAAGACCACAGGTGATCTTTCAAAGTCCGTTCTGGAGGACCAAGAAGATGTCGGGATTGAGCACACACATGCTAGCGGCGGTCATGATGCGCCAAACTGGAGCAAAGCTAAGAGCTCGATCATTCTCCTCGTGGCCACAATACTGTACGCCATCATAGCCGAGATTCTCGTGAACACAGTGGATGTCGTCCTCGAGAGCGTTGACATAGACGAGAAATTCCTTGGAATCACCCTCTTCGCGCTGGTCCCCAATACTACGGAATTTCTGGTAAGCCCAATTCTATCAATACCTGCAGAACCATGAATCTCACGCCTGAACAGAACGCTATTTCCTTCGCGATGAACGGTAACATTGCGTTGTCGATGGAAATCGGTTCGGCCTACGCACTGCAAGTCTGTCTGCTGCAGATTCCCGCGCTGGTCCTCTTCAGTGCACTCTACAGCCGTATCCTCGACCCCTCGGATCTTTTGACGCATTCCTTCAAGTAAGCAGTGCAATCTGGCCGCATAGATTGCTTGAAGAAAAAGAACTAACACGATGATTACAGCCTCATCTTCCCCCAATGGGATATGGTATCTGTTATACTCTGCGTATTCCTCCTGTCCTACGTGTATGGGGAAGGGAAAAGCAATTATTTCAAGGGCTCGATTCTCGTACTCACCTACCTGGTGGTGGTTATCGGGTTCTACTTGGCCGGCTACAGTAATGTTGACACGATGGGTGTCGATCGCTTCGACACGCTGGCTCTTGGGCCCATCAGGTCCGAGAACTTCCGCACGATTGGTCGGCCGACACGCGGCATGGCTTTCTAATTAATGTGTATGAGACTTGTGGTTTTATTTTGAGCCTTGGTAGGAGGTGGTTCCAAGGATAGCGCAGACTTGATATACCAGCTATGCTTTAAAGTGGCGTACAGTTATACTGTGCCGTGGTGAATGCATACCGTATCTGCTTTTGGCCTTCGGCTATTAGAATATGATTAAAAATGCTGTCGGATACTGGTTTTGTCCAACCTAGTGATACAATGAAGAGCAACTCTGCTGGTGCTGAGCAGGAATCCACATCTCGGAGAACTGCCTGTTGGCCATTCACTTCTAGGGCTAGTCAGCGTAGGCGCAAGTCTCAATCATCTACAGATTAGATCCTTCAGCTGTATTGTTCATGTGATGGATTGTTTTGCCTCTAATGACGTTGTGCGAGCAGAACATTTAAACCGAAAAGGGGAAATAAAAAGAAAGGATCTTCGCAACTACCCAAGACTCGTCCCAGCAAGAAGAGTTTCTCGAAACGAGAGCTCAAAGTCATGTGTCACCAGTCTTCCACGAGCTCACGGTTTCATCAACCAACCTTCGATATTCGAGTTGCTTGTAGCACTGTTCTAGGAAGACCTTATACTTGACGTTGAGCAAAGCTTTTTCATTCTCGTCTTCTGTCGGCACGACCTTCTTTCCTGGCTTACTCATACGATCCATGATCTCCCACAGGTCTTCTGTTTTGCCTTCGGCGTCGGCACTCGCGGCCTTGGCTCCCAGCATTGCTGCACCATGGCAAACTGCAGCATGAATATAACGAGGGATAAGGACTGGCATGTCGCAGGCTGATGCAATGAGCCGTACTAGAATGTCATTCTGGCACTGAGATCCGGACATGAAGATGGATGTGATGCTATGACCGGCTTTATTCATCGTCTCGACGATCTGCCTCGTTTGGAGTGCAATGAACTCAAGGGTTGCATAGTAATAGATCGCAAGGCCGTCGACAGTTTTGTCATTGGCCATGCCGACAATAGAACCCTTCATGTTGGGGTCTGCGATGGGCGACCGGTTACCCCAGAGATCACCATAGAAGAACACATGGCGACCCAGGTACGAGACGCTGGGGGCCTTCTGTTCCTGAGCCATCTCCTTCAAATGTTCGTTCAAATATTCGTAGATATTGGTATTGTACGACTCGGCAATTGAGATCGCCTGGTTGAAGGCTGGGTGAGTCTCGATCACATACTTGAGCAACTCACCCGTGGCAGACTGTCCACCTTCCGCCATCCAATACCCAGGCTGGATTGTGTCACGGTACGGTCCCCAGACGCCAGGAACAAATACAGGGTTCGGCGACATAGCGATATGGCAAGTTGAGGTGCCCGCAACAGCAGCCAAGCGTGAGAAAGCCTGTGCCTTGTCGTTCTTGGCAACTTCAGAGCTCAGCTGTTCGTCCTCTAAATCGACTTTGGCGCCAACGGTGCCTATCCAACCAGCGTATGCATCGATAACACCACTGCCGATGGCGATACCAGGCGGCAGCCCCAGCTCGGACGCTGCTTTTTCGCACAATGTTCCGACTAATTCGCCCGCGCTGAGGTAATCACCATTCTGAAACGAGTCAGCCTTCAAGAACGCTGAAAGTAGATTGGGATAAGATGAGAGAAACGAAAAGGCTCACCACCCCGTCAACACCCCCCATGCGCTTGAAATTGCCCTCCATAAGATCCTCCAGACCAATTTCGGTGAGGAAATCCTCCTGCCAACCCTTCACACTTCCGTCGACACCAACGGGCACGTATCCTTGCTTGCAGACCACGCTACAGAAGCTTCGCTTTTCATTACCGGTAGCAATATGCGTCAGAGCGTCGGCCAAGTCGTAGAATTTGCACTGGTCAAATAGCTCCTTCGGCATATTGTTCTTTAACCACAGAACCTTGGGAATTTCCATCTCGATCGACATCTTTCCTCCGACATATCGCAGCAAGTTGTGCTTGGTAGCATTGATCTTTTCCGTCTCTTCCACCGGCCGATGGTCCAGCCAAAGAATCACATTGCGGTCAGAATCGAAGTTCGGCCCGGTGACGGATACGGGCTCGTCTGTAACCGTGGAGAATACGGCCAGCGAGCATGTCGCGTCGAACCCAATGCCGCGGATAGTAGTTGGGTCGATGTTATGCTGGCTGATAGCGCGCTGAACAGACAGGCATATACATCGCCAGATATCGTTCGTGGATTGTTCCTTTGATGAATTGTCAGGCAACAGTCACGAAGACGGAAGAAGCCCAATCGGACGTACGTACATAGTATCCCTGTTGGGGCTGCCAGAGACCAATATTCTCGGAAGCTAATCCAACAATGTTGCCTTTCGCATCAATAATACAAGCGCGGGCACTACCAGTACCAACATCTATTCCAATGTAATGATCCTGGTGGATCTGAATGTCGTCCCGAGTGTCCATTGAAGCCTGTCGAGAAGGCTGCCGGGAAGGCTGCCTAGACGAACGAAACGGCAGCGAAGCCATACTGGGTGGAGTGTTACCAGAAGACATAAGCAACCCGTAGCCAGGTTACGATTTTGGGAGGTTGCCTGCCCAAGCTGTCAGGCCCGGCTGAGCTATATGATATATCTAACTAGAGTGTTGCGGAAGGCTGAGCTCCGCGTTGGGGTTGTTTGTTGATCAGGACGGGGTAGTGGGGTACATCGATCATTCGCTTTACCCCCTCTGAGCCACCTAAGCACGTATCTATACCAGTAGAAGTATGGATGCTTCGAACGCTTTTTACTAGGAGCGCGGAAGCTGAGCAGGGGGAGAGAGAAGCAAACACCGATCCTTAAATCATTAACCTTTCGCCAATTAATATCAACTGCGATCCTTTTCCATGAAACGGAAGAAATTATCTAGAAATAACGATGGCAGATTGACTTCTTTATGCCACGAGCAAGATAGGTATATGCGTCCTTCGATGGCGCATGTATATATATATATATATTCAATGCTGATAACTCCACGGGTAGGCTGTAATTATTGATACCTGGAGAGTACGTAGTAGATAGGGTATTATTATTATTTTCATCATGATTATGATTATATTTCCCCTCAATAATAATATGCATGGCATACCTCTCTATATTTGCAAAAATACGATTCCAAAAAATTACTTGGAGTAGCATTCAGACTGATTGTGACCATTTTAGCTAGTAGGTGCTAGCTTAGTACCAACTACCAGACATGTGGCCCCGCCTTATCAAGGTTGGCACCTCTAGAACGCTAAAATACCTAGGGTACCTTAAAACATATGCGAAGTTAACGACATCCCATAACTCCCCTAGTGAACACCGCCAACTACCCATTGCTCGGGAATAGGAGCACTGATTCGCATACTGGTTTTTCAGATTTTATAGTGAGTATGCATGGGGCTAGAATTTCGCATCATTAGATCCCTTCCCTACTTGATTTATTACGCTCGATGCTGATTTTATGCTGGTCTGAATTAGGGGAATCCTCCTCGGTGCACCCTCCGAATGATGCGTTAAATAGATCTGTTTCACCTCAATCTTCTCTGTTTTCCCTGCAAATCCGACCAGCATTTTCATATTCCTCCCCTTACCTTACCGCCATCCTCCAATATGCACTTCTCTCAGGTCATCCTCCCATTCCTTTCCCTATTCTCCTCTCGGGCTTTCGCCGCATCTCCGTCCTCCGCTCAAGCTGGGTCAGCGGACATCCTGTATTGGCCGGTAGCCTCGTCTCAACCCTCGGTACTCGCCCGCGTCTCGTACGATCCTGCGTCTTTAACGTCAGATGTGGTGGCCTATTCTCCGCCAAGGATTGCTCACCTTGAAGGCCGCCGTGATTTAGAAGCGGATGCCCAAGACCTCGTCCGCGTGGGTCTCTTCACCTCCACACCAAACAACCCAAAACAATGGGTAGGCTCTCTTACGTCCCTCTCTTTGCTTGCAGAGAGTGAGGATCAAAAGCCAACTCTGCGACTTCATCTTGGACCCTCGGGCGAGGTCTACCACGTTTCATTGGCGGCCTCTTCATCATCTGCGGCAACATCCAGCTCAGCGGGCTTGATCATAGAACTCCTATCCAGCGAAGACGGTCCGCGTCCGCATCTCAATCGGCCTGTTGTTGTCGGCCCAGATGGGAAGAATCCAGAAGAGGTCGTTGAGAAGACCTTTTTCCAGAAGTAAGTGCTCGGTCTCCTCCCTCGCATTCTTCTGTGGCGTCTCCTGTCGGCAAAAGAAAGGCCCTATTCTGACAATACCTCGCATCTGCTTAGATATTGGTGGGTCTTCCTCATTATTACATTTTTGGCCATGTCAGGTAGTGCTGAAGGACAATGAATTTCATATTTTATCCGTCCGTATATCTGTCAGTCCTCCATCTATGGCTTTTGTGAACAGGAGGCGTAGTGTCTTCAAGTCGTACGACGCAGATCACGCAGATCCGCACGCTCGAGGTTTTCTGTCTAGGCCTCTCTTCCCAATCAGGCTCTCGGGCATCCAAGGAGGCCCCGGCCGGCGCGGAGAATTGCTGTTCCTCCTTTTAACGTTTAGACCCGGATGCCTCATTCTCGACGCATCCATGTGTTGATTATTCTTTATTCTATCCCAAACACCTTTCATGCTGAGTATTGTCTCATTCTTATCGCGGCGAGTGGTTACTTTGAAAACGCCACGGAGGTGAAAATCGGTAAAGATATCGAGTGGCAGGGACTCGCCTGCTGTAGACCAGCGTCCAATGTGTATCTGACCATCCCAGCACCGTACTGTTATCCCATGCCAAACGTTCTCTACTTTTTCTTACACTAATCAACGGAAAATGACATTTGTTTGTTGTCATTTGTGGTACCCCTAACCAGGATCCGTCAGTACGGTAGACCGTATGAGCAAGGCTATACTTACTTCTGATTCTTAGTAAACCAGAGGATGATTGATCCAAAGACATCGTTGATTATACTATCAGGGTTAGTCAAGCCTCTGACAGTGAGCTGTATGTCACTCCATATCAGGTAGGCATTCTTGTCATACTGGTCGCGGATGAAGTCGCCTATTTGAACTCAGACGTCAATGTATGTATTATAATGATGTGACTCGGAAAATAGAGAAGGTTAGACGAACCACGTCGACACCCAATAGCGCTCTGAAGGACAACCCTCGTGAGGTTGATCCCAAGAGAGGGTCCCACGGGTCAAAGCATGGTCAAGCCATGCAGCTGCCATCTTCGGACAATGTAGTGGCCTGCTCACGTCGGGGCTTTGTATGCCCCTTAAGAAGAACACCTTCTAACACGAGTCTGTTGAGACAAGAGTCAATGTGCAGAGCAACATGTCTGTTGGTCCGGTTAGTTGAATGCCTAAACTGCACGGCAGAGAAGACATGCGAGATTCCATAACGGGTACTCCGAACATTGACCGTGGCAGTGTAGCTGTGGTTTGGCTTTAATTTTGTGACGATTGTTTCTATAAGACGTACGAAATCTTCGGCTGTCAGTGGGCTCGACAGGATATCTGTGTTCTAAGTCAGATACTGTTAGTGATGGTGAGAAACCAGAATATTTGCCATTTAAGACAGTAACTCACTCTGGATTGGTCATCTCTCTATATGCATCAAATCGACTTTCCTATATGTCAATTAACGTCTGGGTTTTGGGAGACGCGGCTATTAGTCCTAGTGATAGGAACCGCTCTTTCGAACGGATTCTGTCTTCCTTGATGGTCTGTTGTATTGCCTTGATTGACTCCAAGCCAGTACATCGCTTCTTGGGTATTACAGAACCGACCTCGTAATCTGAATTGAAGTCGACCATTGAGGGGGATGGCTGGTTTGACTGAGAAAAGAGAGAGTCAATGACACAAATAGTCAAGTTACGAGCTCACAGGGCTAAGAACATCGGATGAAACGAGGGAGGTCTTTCAAATAGATCCAAAAAACAGGACGGCGTCGATGAGATTAAAATGCAGGCTTTAAGTTAGCCGTGGGAAGATGGGACACGCCAGATCAGGGAAATGAAGAAGGATGAGAGACGATTCCGTGGGTGTCTGTTAGTCCTGATTTCCACGCTCATAACCATCTCGTTCTAAAGGCAACTAGCCACAAAATATATATGGTTCTTTAAAAGAAAAATCCTGGGGTATCAAGTCACGTTCCTCGCATGTTCATCAGCAAACGAAATTTCAGGCCTCCGCCTATTCCGTCACTTCAATCTTCTACCCTCTTAGAAAGTCAGCCGTTGAGTGATTCTCTGCCCTTTACCCAACGGGCCAAGGTCCCAGCACATCACGCCCCGATCAGTAATAGCTATCAGTTCATTTTCTTGATGCGTGAAGCCGAGCTTGAAGCACACGGCATCCAGCGGGAGAACAATCGGTCGTAGCTCGATTATCCCGGAACTTGTTGATTGAAAGGATGTAGGGTAAAATCCATTCGCATTTTCTTCAATGAGTGCATTTGGCTCAAGAGCCCACACATAAATCACATTCCAATTTGCGACAGCAAGGCGAGTACCACGATCCGACGCGGCAATTTTACAACCAAGAGAATTTGTGGGATTCTGGAATCCCCATAGTCGAGCTACTATTGTCCATTGCGAGAACCGTCGCCCACGGTCGAGGTTCAAGACATGCCCACAGTTCTGAGCTTGGCATCGAGCTTCGGATTTCAATAGGCACGCGACGGTCCAGTTCTCCTTCCGATGGGTCGCTATACCGAAGGCAAGGTACTGCCAATGGCACATTTCAATATTATTCTCATTCCGCCTCGCATGTGTACCGAAGAAGGGTATCGCAATCGAAAAGAGAAGGCTCAAAGTGTCCGAGAATTGCACCATGCACGCATTCTGATGTAGAGTTGGCTGTGGGTCCACGAGGGGGTGCGCATTTATACTCTGAATTCTCTGAAAGGAACCATATAACGTTTGAGCGCGGTGATAATAGAGCAACTGGCTTGATCTGTCATTGAAGGAAATGTCGATGGCAGGACCATTATCATAAGGGCCGGACAGACCCTCTTGACGATACCTGTTGCTACTCTGTCGTTGTCTATTCCCGTCGATAAGTGTGGTAGCATTATAACTGCAATCTATACTTGCATCAGATGATGCCCAATGACAAGACTGTCCTTATATTTAGAGCACCGGGTGAACCTGGACAGCAGAGGAGCGTAACGTACCAATTACTCCAGGAGTGTTGCTGCTTGACTGTTTTGGGGAGTTGTACAGAACAACCTCATAATCGTCGCTTTCACGGAAGTGCTGCCAAGAGATTGCAAAGGTGCTCTCTCCAGCAGCAGCAAGAGCCAAAGGTTCATACTCCGCATGGTCTGGAAAGGCACACACGCGAATGGGCTCATTGAGTGTCTGAAGCGAGTGACGCGCCATATAGACACTGACACGAGGACCAGACCGTATCGCATGTCTCACGAACGGGTGTGTGGCGCCAAAACCGTCTTCGTCTATCGCTGGTACCAGACGATGAAGAACGTTAACGCCTCCTTCTCTGTCAAATGCTGTTTTGAGCACCTCTATCCTTCCTGGCTGATCCTCAGGTGGTCTCAGCTGGGCCTTCAGGTGCAACTTCCCGTCCTTGGCCTGGAAAACATAAACATCCTGCCGACCTTTCAGAACGAGAGCGATGTCTCGGTCACCATGAGAAGCTAGCGAAGATGCTCGGGCATCGAGCGCGAAATGTTCAAAATAGAATGTTGTACATTCTGCGGAAAACTGTGCACCATATAGCTGCTGGAACGAGCGTTCCATGAGGAGCTTAAAAAGTTGCCTGGTCTTGAGACAGCGTGTGTCTACCTTCAAGCCGGGTGTTTCATGCAGATGATGCAAAATCACTTCCCGGCTACTGGATGCAATATCATGCAGGGCTCGACAGGATAAAGCCACCTGTAGAAAGGAAGGCGTAGTCGAACTTTGAAGGATGAGCTGGATTAGCTCCGGTGGAAGATCGAGCAACATGGCTCAGAGCTTGGCTGGTGTTTAGATGGAACAACTGTAACAGAAGTTGGAGGAAGCTGCTAGCAATTGTCTCGTAGGAAACGAAATCATAGTTCATCAGCCTTGCATCACTGCCATATCATTTATAGGTCTCGGAAAATGAGAGGCTCTGAGTGGGGGCAGCCGTGATCGCATAGTTCTAAGTATCACCGCCCGCCATTGTTGCCTGTTTGCGAATCTTTTCAGAATACCATACGTTGTCGTCCTCAGGCAGAACTTTAGGCACCAGAGCCCTGAGGAACATATCTAGCAGTGATACGTGCAATAAATGGGCGTGATGGAGCCTTATTTGTCTATCGAGAACTTAAAGTCATCAAGTCCATTTCTTTTACTTGAGTTATCATTGTGATTCTAGCACAGAGCACAATTCACACAAATCCCCGCTGATATCTCTAGATATATGCAAGCCAACCCATTCTCTGCCTGAGAACGACCGGTAATCGAGTTTATGGAAACGGGAAAAGAATCCAGACGAAAATATGTTCTTCTGCTTGCACTGCATCAGATATAACTTTCTAAGATCCAAGTAGCGTATATAATAGAACATGTGTAACAGAATTGGAGATATCTCTCTCTCGTCACCCGTAGAGCCAGGTAGCTTCAATGCTTGTTGCAGATGCTAGTTATAGCAATGGAAAGCGCTTGAGTCAAGGATTTTCACATCCTTCGTCCATTTGAACGACCATCCACTCTAATACACTTTCATAGCATAAGACAAACTGGCTCAAATTTTGTATCATGCTAGGTCGCTGAGTTCGAAAGTCGGCAACTGTCTTTGCAATAAGGTCCAGATTATCGTTATAAATCCACCCAGTATCAGGCCGTTCACTGATTTCTTGAGATTCGGTCTTTCGTGCAGTGCGCTGCCGCTTTAGCATGTCCAGAACACTATCCACTGTACAGAAGGTACCAGTACGGCCGCATCCCGCACTGCAATGCACCAATACAGGTCGATGTTCGGTTGGCATTGCCTCGCGATTATCAAAGCACGTATTGCTTGTTGCCCGTATGACTGCGTTGCATTCATCGACCAGCTGAAGGAGATGTGATGGTTGCGAGGTAGTACCAAAATCCGGCCAATAGGGATATTGCAGCTGGGTAACTTCTCGCAGTGGTTGAAATGGGAAAGCCGAGTGTGACAAGCCAAAATGTCTGACGATAATGCATGGATCACTGGACTCTTCGCTAGAATCCGAAAATGACATGGTTGACTGACGCTGGTTCTGATGGGACCCTGACGCTTTCATAGGAATGCGCCGTTCAGAAAAGTTATTGACTCGAAAAGGCCCATAATTCCCCGACTCCCAATACCGGTGACATTTAACTTGGCCTCTTTCAATTTCTGCCGTGAGAGAAACGACAAGTCGAACATCTTGCTCCCAGATTACACGCCAAAAGTCCTATGTTTCCATCAGCCTGCTTGTCTCAATCTTACCGTGGGCCATCTTCACTTGGTGTAGATAATAGGAAGGACGTCAATCGATAAATGAACTTACATCAAATGTTTCGGGCACGGGAGCTTGCGTTGCTATGTAGCGCTTATTGCTGTATTCAGCCTTCATGTAATTCGCGTTCACATAATCACAACCTCCTGATGGAACATCCTGCAACCGAACCCTGGAATGATCGAAGGGATAGATATTATTATATCTGTTCTTATTGCCCTTCTCGATCCCTGCAACTCGATATTTCTTCGACGGAGCTTCCGCAGACGTAGAAACTCCGGTCATTTCATATGATAGAGCTTGTTTCATACGGTCTAATTCCTTCTTCTCGAGCTCCAGGAACTTTTCTGAAACCTTCTGACCTCCATCTTCAACGTCGGAAGCGTCACGGAGCCATCGTGGAAGCAATCGTCTTTTGGAGTCTGTAAAATTCTGTGGAAGCTGGAGCGGAATCTGACCAACACCGCCCATAAGATCCATATGCTGGCGAATATTCCCAAAGAAGGGAATGGCGGCAGAGGAAGACTCCGGCAAAGCACAGCCACCAGCTATAGGCGCAAAAGATGGAAGGCTAATCTGCATCGAATTAGGCTTCTTTGAAGATACTCCAGGGTTCAATGGTTCAGGCTGCTGAACAAGCGCATAAAACTGATTGCAGAAGACCTTGAACCCACCCCGAAGGATCGAACCTTCACCGTTCCATCCCTCAGCTGTAAACTTGTTCAACATATTGATCATTGGCGCCGCATCTTTCATGTCAAGTGTAGCAGCGTCATAAACGACGATGTAGCGGCATTGTTTCCATCTCGAGAACGATCTCCGGTCAATGTCGCTCGTGAAGGTGTTGGCCAACTTCCGCGTGTCAAAGGAAGTCCGTTTGAGGAGCGTTGTAGGGATACAGAGGTTTAGCGATCCCTTGATGTGTCCCCTGGCATAATGTGCATAAGGCCGCACATCTAGTAACAAAACATCGTTTCCACAAGTCTCCAATAATTCTGCGCATTGCTCACATGACATGATATTGACAGTAGTCGGAGCCAAGTTCCCCGAGGAAGTGTTGTTATAAGTGGCCATTGAATCCTTTTGTTTCGAATCCCCGCTCAATGACATTCTATGCAAACTCTCGTCATTCTCATAGCGAGCCTGAGACAGATCTACCGATCCTCCCACAATTTCTGTGTCAATTAAATTCGCATTGCGGCTCAAGTGCGAATTTTGGGTCCATGAGGATGGATGTCGATGGTTCTTGGCATTGGTCGCTTCTCTCGCAACCGTTCGGTCACGCGAGTCCTCAACCTTGATGGTGAAATAGCTAGGGCTCGGTTGCTCCAAAAAGGCATTTTGCAGGCCGTCGCCACTTTTGGTGGGAGACGAATTGGCATCCCGCAGTGACAAGAGAGACGCTGGACTTGAAAGACCATTTAACTGCAGGCTTTGTGACTCTTGAGTCCACGGGGACGAAGGTGATAGTCTCTGGTCAGCCGTAGTGGACATGTTGATTGCCAAAGCTAGAATGCCTGCTGGTTAATCTCTGAATACCGGCAGTCCCACAATCAAGCGCGAGGCCCTTGTGCCATCTCGAATGCCACAATAAGCAAGACACCAGCTTCCGCAAGGACAATTTCTTTTCAGTAAGATGTCAATACGAATTCGAGTATTCGATGTAACCACGGATCATTATTTCCTCAGGCCCGAATCTCGTCGATGAATGATGGCAGGTCGGGAGTAAAGTAAAGCTCGTTCCAATTCGGCGCCACAGAGGTGTTGATATCAGGAAGCGTTTTGTTCAGGAGAGGTATTGAGTAAGACGGAAGAGCAGCACTAGAGGGGGGCAATGTAGTGTAATTAAATCCAAAGAAAACGACTCCAATAGATTATAAGAAGATTTCGTCGTCGAGATTTTGAGAAACGGGATTGGGGGAGCTTCGAGATGGGCAGGTTGGAGTCTAGCCATACGCTTGTTTGACCTGGTTATAAGACTCGCATGAGAGAAATCAATATGTGACGAAACACCAGACTCGGCACATAGGTCTCTAATAATGTGGCTGCTAAGGCTGAAATGCGTGCAGAAGAATTGGTCTTAGTCGATTAGCACCAGTTTACCATCATGAATACAACTGGTATAAGGAGGTGAACAACAGACCGACATGGAAATAGCGAATGGAGTTTGAGAAACTCGGCAGAGAAAAGATGTACCCTTGGTATGACGTTATGGGTGGGGACAGTCGTCAAGCGGCAAAATATGCAGAAAATCCATGCAGTGAGACTGAACGGCCGTTCTGGATCTTCAACGAGCCCCCTCAGAAACCTGGAACAATGCTGTGGCAACTCTGGCAAGGCATCATCAGGCTTTTAAAAAGGGGTTCCTAATCAGAAAGCAGAATAGCTGGGAATCATATTATTCTTATTCAGCGATAGAGCCATGACACAAATAGCATCTGAGAGAAATTTATTACTACCTACAGTTTTCTGTTACTGCATCATGATTTAAGCAGGGTAACTAACAGGTAAAGAATAATGTAGTACTTCTCTGGTAGTAGTCAGCCCTGGGTGCATTGTCAGTCCAGCAGTCGATAGTCACCTGCCAGGCTAATATCATCATATTTTTATTGATTACTTTTGGTTGCTAGTCTAGTCTGACTGTGTGTGATGTTCAAAAGACCTAGGTATGCATAACTTTACTTACTAACCTACGTCTAGCAGCGGCTAACATCTTTGTATATAAAGTAATTGCATGTTTAATCTGTATTAGAGGACATCATGCCGATTTTTACGTCTCCGCGTACACTATCATTTGATTATACTAGTGAAGTATACCGCTCTATATAGTATAGAATGATAGAATTCCATAATGAGCACTTTATACATGATTCAAAACGACTAAGCGTGAAAATGGAGGTCTAAGGATGCCATGGCAAATAAGGTGATTTATCCTGCTTAGCTTGAGTTCTAAGATGAACGAATAGAGAGGTATACTCTAATGGATTGGGTTAGCTTCTAGACATATCAGACATGAGAGAGTCAGGAAAGATAAAGGCCTCTCACCAGCATGAAGATTAGGTATTAAACTCATATCATCATCAAATGTGGTTTCCTTGTGACTGCCACAGCTAACATAAGCCTGGTAGTCAAAAATATCCTGCTGGAAAGCAGTAAGAGTAGCGCCTGTCTTCGAAAGGCATTGTTCAGCTATTAAGAAGCTTAAAGTTTCCCATCAGGTTCCCCCTTAAACCTCTGGACTCGTTTTTGTTCCCAATTATCCAGGTCTTTGGCCATGAGCCGCTTGAACAGGCGTTAATGTTAGCCTTAGGACAAGCTCATCTGAATTAGGTCAACTCACATAATATTCCTCCCTCTCATCTCCGAGAACTCTTCTGCGTGGATTTCTCCTAATTCCCTCTTCACCATCTGCCCCTTTGAGCCCCAACTCCATAGCTTCCTCTTGTGTGAGTTGCTTCACTTTTCGGTCATATCTTTCATATCTTAAAGCGGCGGCTGGAGTCAAGGCGAAAGACCCCGCAACGATGATCATGATGAATGGAAGACCAAAGAGCAGAAAAGGATGCTTCGGTAGGCTTCCTCTATATGCTGCGCCGATCCGTTCTCCCAGCGACGATGAGGCTGTTGTCGCACGCCGGAATGTTTTTGCCTGAAAAACAGGCATATTGAAGGCTGACCACTAAGTGTTCACTTAATTAAACCTCCTGTCCAAGCGTGGCACCTTGCGCGTGGGTAGTCAAGAGGATGAAGAAATATGGAGTATTGTTTCCCTTAATTATCCTCTGTAAATATCGTAGTGTTGACAAGAGTATCTACCGGATAGAGGTAATAGAGTTAAGATCTAAGCAACCGGTGAAACATTAATTCCGACATGGCTTGTTGCGCAGCAAATAAGCCATTTTCACCGTATTTATGGTAAGTACAATATTTTGTACAGTTGGTAAACACAAACTGCTCTAGCAGTTGGAAAGCCCAGCAAGCAGATGTAAGATCTTAATTTGCTAGTTTCTTGTTATTTACATTGTTCCTTTTTATCTACTTCTGTTCCACACATTCTTATGAGTCTGCGAGCTTCCCACATTCATATATTTTCCAGTGCCAATTACCAGCTCTAACCCTTGGTAGAGATCGCCCGAATTGAATGAGCACCGTTTGCGGCTCAGTCTGTTCTTGTCGAAAATATCAAGCTCATTCATCGTCGCGTATCCGAGACCAAGCCAACGCGGCACATTGCTTCGATGTCTGCAACAAACCCTGGCTCCTTATTTGGAGCTGGTGGCCTAGGAACCGCAACTCAACCGGCGAGCTCAGCTTCGGCTGCCAATTCAACGAGTATTTTTGGGACTCCTTCCACAACTCAAGCTGCACCGAATGCTTCGCTCTTTGGTAATCAGCCGCCAACCCAGCAACAGCCCCTTCAGTCCTCGATCTTTGGACAAGATCAAGCACAGATGAGTTCGGGACAATCCTTGCGACCTTCTGGCCAAACTACTCAGCCCGCATTCTTCAACAGCCTCCTAGAGCGCGGCAAAAAGAGACCAATTGCTTCAGTTGGCCAAGGCAGCAATTTCGAAGAGTTACCCAGCCTTCAACTAGGCCTCGATGACATTCGGAGGAAAGCAAGAGAACTCGGCAGTAGAGGGTTGAACGACCCCCTGCATCCTGCTTCGACCAGTAAAGCGTAAGCTTTGCCTTTGCCTGGGTCATGATTTGGATCATTCCGCTGATCTCTATCTTCCATAGCCACTATCTTCTTGCCGCTTCGGGCGTGTCGCCTGGACATGCTTTACGGGACCTCAAAGCACTAGATCCCCAGGCTTCAATAGGTCTCCCTCCAAAAGAACATGAGGTTTTTGACCCCGACACCCAGAAATTCTTGAGAAGCATACAACAGCGTGGGCGTAAAGTGATGTTTGCCGAAAGTCTTGCTCGGGCTCAGAGAGACTTTGATACATTCTTGGAGGAGAAGGTGGATTTAGACTGGGAGGATCAGCGCCAGAGAATCTTTCAGCACTTTGGACTGGCACATAAGGATGGCACTGTTGGCGACATGAGGAATTCATTCGGTCGCTCAACGAGACCTTCTAAACTAACTGGTTCTTTACCGTCCTACGAAGGTGCGGGCGTCTCCCGCCGGAGTGTTTTCGGACGTTCCGGCCTGGGAAAGTCAGTCATAGGCAACCCTGGAACTGGGAGAGCAAGTCATCAGCTTTTCGAGGATCCCCTGGAACGCAGCGATGCATCTGGAACTCACTCCCCGGATCTTCGATTTTTGCGCGAAAAAATGGGCCATTACGCGGACAAAGTTCAGCTGTTAAATTCTGCCCGGATTCAAGGGCAAGTTTTTCCGCTTCTTCATGAATTTTCCGAAGTGGAGCGGCATGCTGGTGGTGATGTAAGTTACGGTGATACAGCCATGATCCAAGGTCGACTAATTTTATTAGGTACCTTGCCAGCTTTTTGATGCGTACCGAGCTTTGATCAGTATCGTCAAAGAGCCCCCGAGCACCGCCAGTCCCTCGGATCCTAGTACGGTGAGAGAGCGACAGTTCTCTGAGGATTATCTGGACGAGACACCAAACTCACGCCGGGCAACGAACCTCAAAAAACGCATAGTCGAGGGCTCTCGTTCCTTTCTAGAGAAAGTATTTTACAACGAAGTCGAGAATATGATCGCAAAGAATCCTCGAGAGGCGCAACTTGGAGGAATTCCGACGGTTATCAACAAAATTCGAGCCTATATTCGCTTGAGGGCGGCAAGGAAAGACCTTGCACCGGACGGAACTGAGCTACAGATGGTCGGGCAGGATTATTGCTGGATTTTGATATTCTATCTTCTTCGGTGCGGATTCATCACTGAAGCGGCTGAATATGTTAGCCAAGATCCTGGCTTCCGGTCCCTTGATCACAAATTCGTGACATATATGACGACTTATGCACAAAACAGACGGCTACCGCGAGATTTGCAGCAAAAGATCAATGGTGAATATCAACAGCGTTCACGCAATGCCCCAGATAACACGGTTGATCCATATCGCATGGCTTGCTACAAGATCATTGGCCGGTGCGACCTAGCCCGTAGACGCCTGGAGGGCATAAATCAGAGTGTGGAAGATTGGATGTGGCTTCAATTCAGTCTGGCCAGAGAAGATGACCGTGCTGAAGAAATTGCTGGGGATGTTTTTGGCCTCGAGGATATCCAGACGGATATCGCCGAGATCGGTCAGCGCATTTTTGGCAAGGGCCAGGAGGCATCCGGTGGTTACGGCATTTTCTTTCTACTGCAGATTTTAGGAGGGATGTTCGAACAGGCAGTTTCATACCTCGGCTCTTATGCGCCAGTCAGTGCGGTGCATTTCGCAATCGCCTTGGCGTACTATGGTCTGCTACGCGTGTCAGACTTCTACACATCTGCGGAAGAAATTTGTAAGCATTTCTTCCCAAGCTTCATACTTCCCTGTGACGTCTACTGACAAAATTAGTATCATTTACTGTGAAACAGTATCCCCAAATCAATTTCGGACATCTCATCACCCAGTACACAAGGGAGTTTCGTACTGGATATGTTGAGGCAGCGATCGATTACTTTTGCTTGCTCTGTCTTAACGCGGACCTCCCAGGTTCTCTGGGCAAATCTCAAGCATCCGTGTGTCACGAAGCATTGCGGGAATTTGTTCTAGAGACGAGGGATTTTGCCAAATTACTTGGTGACATCCGCTCGGACGGGACTCGAATTAAGGGTTTGATTGAGCAGCGCATGAGCTTGATCAAACTGGTCGATCAAGGAGAATTTTTGAAAACCATAACAACACAAGCTGCTGCGATCGCGGATGACAAAGGGCTGGTAACGGATGCGGTCCTCTTGTATCACCTTGCTGAGGATTACGACCGCGTAATCGACATCATCAACCGAGCACTGTCGGATGCTGTAGCAATGGAGTTAGGGGGCCCTGGTTTGAAGCTCCAGCCGTTGCGGCCACGAACTGATCTACAACAGCATGTCAGTGATGAGCATGGAGAGGCCGCGGAACCTGGAAGTAGCCTAAGTCTTACAGCAGTGGATGATCCGGTGGTTCTAGCGAAGAATATGATTGGCCTCTACAATACGAACGCTCTTTATTACCAGCGAATCCGTCAGATCAACCGCGATGCCTGCGGTTTGTTGCTTAGAATGATGGAGGCGAAGGCAGAAGTTGAAGCAGGCCAATGGACGCCGGCTTTGGATGTAAGTCTCGCCCCTTTTCACTTCCACACGTCGTCCTCGTTCTCTTCCACTGATTAACTCTCCCTCAGGCTATCAATGAACTGAACATCTTACCCTTGCGTGCAAGAGGCTCGGTTTCCTTCATTCGAAGTGCTGCTCAAGCTTTCTCGTCTTTCCCTCCAATCATTGCACGTAACGTGGGGCATGTGATAATGTGGAGTATTACGTGCATTGGCCATGAAAGAGCAAGGTTGAGTTCTGGAGTGTATGAGAACGAGACCAGGCAAGGCCTAGCTGATGAATTACTCGTCATGGCCAAGGATCTGATGATCTTCTCCGGCATGGTCAAGTACAAATTACCGCCGAGAGTCTATGAGACTCTTGCTCGCGCCGGAGCGGATATCGGGGCTTACTAGTGGTTATCATCTGGAGTATCCGGCTAGGTAGTCCGCGTATCAGACCTCAGAATTCAGGTATTTAAAATCAAAGAACGCTGCTTGTGAAGAACCAACTACCTGAATTCCATTAGCTGCTACCGCGTAGCAGCATCTTGCTCAGTTTGGCGAGTCAAAGACCAGACAAGGTATCTCAGTCTATACTTCCTCTCTTCTTCGCGTTCTCTACTCTCCCTCTAGCCCACCTCAACTTTCTATCTCATTCCCTCGCTGGAATCCGGTAGTAGCCGGTGCTCTGGAATTGACGGGAGCCAAGCGCAGATACGAAGACCTGCTTAATCAGGCAATCACTCTCCCAAGCAACTTGAGACCTAATTCTGTAGTAATCGAAGACGGGTCCACCGTCTAAGCCCGAGACAGAATATGCGATATCCTAGGTGCATCTATACTGTCCGTCAAAATAGAGAAGAACAAACCTGCACTCCGGTATTAGTAGGTATTACCTATTCTGTATTCCGTACTTCCATACTAGCTAGATACTCTCTCTGTACGGAGTACTGATGGCACTAGTCAATTGATAAACAGATAAGATTGCGGCTTTGGGTGTGGGGCCATCCGTACATGTAAATTGCTACAGCATTGAGCTGCAACCTAGCTTCGACACTGCTCACTCGACATGGATCATGACCACTCCGATGCCTCTGACTCAAGCTCGAAGCCAATACAATCTGATC
This sequence comes from Aspergillus lentulus, assembly GCF_010724455.1. Next base: position 30,762 of record NW_022983975.1, on the reverse strand, counting down.
AAGAAACAGAAATCTTGCACAACAATGGAAATGTGGCTCGGCCAATCCCCAGATTGGAACCTGGACTGGTTGGAAGTGTGGAGAGAGAAGGCCACAGCAGCACTGCGCACCATGACACGGCTTCCGGAAGTCAACCGCAGCACTATCACGCTGGGAATTCCATAGGGAAATCTCCAGGATTAACAGGTTTTGGTAGTACAGAAACCGGTGTGGCTTCACAAAGTGATTTCGTTGAACAAGTGAATAACAATGATGTGTCTATTTCCTCAAGTACCAACCGAGACACAATGCCAAGCTATAGCCTTATCGACAATCCTCCCAACCTTGCAAGGATACGACAAGTCATGTTTGAGTGCAAAGAACCTATTGAAATCAGCCTTGAGGAGTTCGAGACATATTGGCCTTTCATTGATAATGTCTGGGTGAAGCAACGGTCGAACTCCAGCAAAGAGGGACATTGCACCACAGACTATTACATGTGTCGTCTACGACGTCCGACCCATCGCACGTCAGAGACACGTCCATTGCCGGAGGGCAAACGTCCCCGCAAGAAACGCGTTCGAGAAGGTGGCATGTGCAATTTCCAAATCAAGGTGGTTCGGTTTGAAGGCGCCTATTCCACTGTCACTATTGCGCGGACACCCGGTAGCAGCGACGTACACTCCCATGATCTTGACTATATAGACAAAGTAAAGCGGAATTCGGGGCTCATGGAGTTTGCGCGAAAGGAGGCGGTCAAGGGCTATCTGCCTTCTTCTATTTACACGAAATTTCAAGAGGAACCTGAGAAATTGTTTGAAGCTGGAGGTAAATTTTGTACAGTCACGGATGTCCGCAATGTCTCAGCAAAATGGCGCATCCAGAATCCAGAAGTCAAACTTGTGCCGCACGAAGGTTACACCTATCAAAAAGGGCACGGGATCCTGAGAGCTCGGAGTACTAGCGACACAAACCAGCCAAAAATTGCTAGAAAGCCACCGAACCTCACAGGCCCGTCCCCTCTACCGCCGGATACATTGTCGTTCCCTCAATTTCCGTTGGAATTTCTTGACTCTTACCTTCCGCGACTCGACGAGAAGCGCGAATTGCCTCATGTCACTTTGTCATATGCATCATCAATGGATTCCAAGATATCACTTCTCCCAGGAATGCAGACAGTGCTCTCGGGACCAGAAGCCAAGCTGATGACGCATTATTTAAGGTCACGCCACGACGCGATACTCATCGGAGTGGGCACTGTTTTAGCTGACAACCCCGGACTAAACTGCAGATTAGAAGGTGCAGGCGGTTTTGGGGGCCTTGGGAGAATGTGGCAACCGCGGCCTGTGGTGATTGATCCGACAGGACGATGGCCAGTCCATCCTGAGTGCAGGATGCTTCGCACTGCAGTCGAGGGCAAAGGGAAAGCTCCGTGGGTCATCGTGTCCCCTGGAGCCCAGATCCATCCGCAGAAGTTAATGATGTTGAAAGGCTACGGAGGGGACTTTCTGCGTATAGTCGAATATAACCAGAACTGGCGGTTGCGCTGGGAAGCTATTCTACGCGCATTGGCATCTGAGGGCATCAAGAGTGTTATGATCGAAGGCGGTGGGACAGTTCTGAGCGAACTCTTGAATCCCGAGTACACTGAATTCATTGACTCTATTATTGTCACCGTTGCTCCAACATACCTGGGTCGTGGCGGGGTGGGAGTGAGCCCTGATTCAAAGCGAGATGAGCAAGGTAAACCGAATGCCGCTCTCAATCCAAGGGAGATAAAATGGGTACCGCTAGGCCAGAACGTCATAATGTGTGGGAAAATTCGCGCTGCTCCATCTGATGGCTAAAGTCCAATTGCCTGCCTCAGTTTAGCGATTCTAGAGTCATGCTGGGCGAGAGTTAGCTCATAGCAGCATCATGAGATCCCTGGGGGGCTGTGTCCTGCTGTGCTTACCATTGCACAAGTAGACACTAATTAGCACTGTTATAATGCAGGCATTAATGATGGTAATGACTCATGAATAACCCTGCTAGGTAATAATAGGAACATAGAGAAATAAGTAGGATTCTAAATTTGTGGCAGCACAAACAGTTTCTGGGCTAGATTCAACATCATATCTTTGTGTATTGAGCAATTGAATGAGTTGATCTCCTGCTATAGTTGACCTCAAAGGACAAATAATAGCGACTAGTTAATGGAAAGGCTCCATAGAATAGCCCTGCCTATATTTTATGAAGTGTGAATAAAGATGGCTATTATTCTAGTTTCTCAATTCACTATTCATGGGTATTGTTGTCTACTTTAAGATGGATCTTTTAAAAAATTAGAATGTCCCTTGAATAGGAAGATAAAATGTAGGCGCTAAGCCTATCAATAGGTAGTTAGGACTCTGTACCCGTACATGTTTCCTCCAATGAAAATACCTGAACAATGACAGTTCGATCAACAACACAACAACAACAATAAAAAAGCACTAGTCAAGAATCCTAAGATAGCCTTTTACTCTTTTGTCGCGCCAGTCTTCTACAACTCTTCTACTCTCCTCATTTTCTCTATTCTTCCTCTTCCCTCATTGCTATCTGCTCCCAGATTATTCTGTTTGTGACTCTGTCATCACATTTACTGCACTCTGTACTCTATCCCAATCCCCTTTCCGCTTGAAAAGGTACTCTGCCATTCCCCCCACCCAAAAAAATGCCTCCTAAAAAAAGCGCGTCCAAGGCCGCCGCAAAGCCTTCGACGTCCACAACCAAGAGCAGCACTACCAAGAAAACTACTGTTGCGAAAACTGGAAACAAAGATCAGCCTGCGAAAGCTACTGCGGCTTCTCAGGTTAAGGCAACCTCGAAGAAACAATCTCAAGCCATTGATGCATCTGCAAAGTCGCGCAAATCTAAGGCCACTAGTGCCACTGCGGCAGCTGCTACCAAGAAGCGCAAGGCTGAAGAAGTCGATAAGGAGCCCGATGTCAAGACTAAAAAAGCGCGTGTTACTCAGCCTCCGGTCAAGAAGCTGAAACCGAAGGTGGTCATCAACCATGCGCCCACTGCACGATTGAACGTCTATGTTTGTGGTGAAGGTAGCTCAGGCGAACTCGGGCTCGGCGCGGCGAAGAATGCGGTCGATGTGAAGAGACCGCGTCTTAATCCCCACTTGCCAGCGGACCGGGTGGGTGTGGTGCAGGTAGCTGTCGGTGGCATGCATTGCGTCGCCCTTACGTATGATAACAAAATCCTTACTTGGGGCGTCAACGATCAGGGAGCTCTTGGGCGCGATACTACGTGGGAGGGTGGCTATAAGGACATTGATGACAACAAAAGTGATGCGGACTCGGACTCGGACTCAGATGATGACAGCGGTCTCAATCCCTACGAAGCTACTCCCACTGCCATCTCGTCCGACGCATTTCCTCCTGAGACCGTCTTTGTCGAAGTCGCTGCCGGTGACAGCTCCAGCTTCGCTCTCACTGATGATGGCCAGGTTTATGGCTGGGGAACATTCCGAGTAAGTTACGCGCGGCATCTTCTTCGTACTAATTTCATTTTCTGTTCTTTTCTCTCTCCCTCCTGTGCGAATGTCACCTCAATGACGCGCTAACGGTGTCTCCCCAGAGCAACGACGGTATTCTAGGCTTTGATGCCAAACACAAAGTTCAGCCGACTCCCACACTGATTCCGTCCCTCAAGAAGATTAAGCACCTTGCATGTGGTGATAACCACGTCCTCGCTTTGGATGAGAAGGGTGCGGTATTCTCCTGGGGATCCGGTCAACAAAATCAATTGGGCCGCCGCATCATCGAGCGCAACAGGTTGAACGGCCTCCAGCCGCGTGAATTTGGCCTACCAAAGAATATAGTCCATGTCAGCTGTGGCGCCTTTCATTCCTTCGCCGTCGACGCGACTGGGAAGGTCTATGCATGGGGCCTGAATAGCTTTGGTGAAACGGGTATTCGCGAGGGAGCTGGCGACGACGAGGCTGCCATTATTCACCCAACTGTCGTGGATCCACTTTCTGGGAAGAATATCGTTCAACTATGTGGTGGTGCCCATCACTCGCTTGCTGTTTCTAAGGATGGTCAATGTCTTGTGTGGGGTCGCCTTGATGGCTTTCAGACAGGCCTGAAGATTGATACTCTTCCAGATGATGCTGTTGTGAAGGACGAACGTGGACGGCCGAGGATCTTAATTGAGCCGACTCCTGTTCCCGGTATCAAAGCATCTGTCGTTGCGGCTGGCTCTGATCATTCAATTGCCATCGACGTCGACGGTCGCGCCTGGTCGTGGGGCTTTTCAGCTACCTACCAAACAGGCCAAGGCACTCAGGATGATATCGAGGTTGCGACTGTTGTGGAGAATACTGCTGTACGGGGTAAGAAGCTGAATTGGGCTGGTGCTGGTGGACAGTTCTCCGTCTTTACCGAACCAGCAACGGTGTAAAGACCACCACCCATCGAGCATTTTCTTCCTCGTCTCCTGTTTTCATCCGAAACTGCTCAAATTCGGCAGGTTTGGGCGCAATGCTAGCTGAATCTTGGATTTTAGTCCACCAAACATCACGCCATCTTTACTAATGTCGGCTCTATGCGAAATTATCTAAGATTGGCTCTGTACTTTATCTGCACCAATTTGATTGTCGGTACTGTTTTGTCAACGTTATCACCACACACAGACCTTTTGTTTCGGAGTAAACTCATAGCCCATACAAGTACCCTGTAAAAGGAATATTAAAAAGGCTCTAGATGAATCCCCTGAACAGCTATGGCTTGTCACCAGCTAGTGAGGAATATCATGTTGAATGCAAGTTATACTAGGAATTTGGAGAATTGGACTCTTTGATAAGTCAGCTCTGTAACTTCATCCCTGATACTACAATGGGAGGGAGGTTCTTGCCGGTAATCATTCTAGGTCATGCAATCAATTCCTCGAACCTTCCTGTTCAAAGGAGCTTTCAATAACAAGTTGGCCGTTAGCTTCAGGCAGAGGCATTGTTCATCAGGAGTAGCTCTTGTTCTTTTAAAAGTGCATCCAATTCATCGTCGTCGGGTGCTCCCAGGTTATCGAGCTGCTGCGCGACATCATCGTCATCTGTCATAAAGAGCCCCTCGTCTAATCCGCGTTGCCGCGAAGGACTTAAAGTATCTTCAATGTGCATCCCCTCTGCATCAGACGTATGGTCACCAGCAATATCCCCTCTCGATCGTTTTGTATCCGCCATGTTGAGACCATCAAATGCTACAACAGGATCATCGGACCGACTTCCTGATGATTCGGAGGCTTGCAGGGCATAATTATGATTTTCTGACGTGATCTTTAGCTTCTCCTCGTCTATCCATTCCTTTCGCATCGCTTGTAAGCGTTTAGAGTGGCCGAGTCGCTCAATTATGGCAAGACCATCCGCGAACTTTGCACGGGGGAATAAGTCGTCAAGCCACAATTGGTAAAAGTTCAACAAGCGTGCCGCGTCGGAGAACTATAACATTAATGCGAGTTAGAAATGCAACACCGACAGAAATGGCGTTCTCTGCTTCGCCCACCTCATGCCCTTTCCCTTTGAATCTCAATTTCTTCTTGGCTGTGCGGCGCAACTTTGGAATACCAGGCTGTGACAGTAGACTTGCGCCGAATAGATTCAGCATTTATACCATGATTGAGCCTAACAAATTAACTTACCGACTCTCATCTAACTTTGCAACAGGTTGCCGCTTTTTGGTCACTTTGACCTCTTCGTCTAGGCCTAAACCGAGTCCTGATTCATCTCGTGTAGAAGACTGCATGGGAGCGCCATTATTTGGCATATTCGGCGTCTCCTGCCACAGCTCATCCAAGCCGAAGTCATAATCAAAAAGATCGTCTGCACGGTTTGGCGATGCTGGTCGATCGTCTTGTAGTGTGCCTTGATTCTCCATGACTCCAGATCTGTACTTTCGACCAAGCCAGAAGATATGACGTGTATCTGGAAATTTATGTCAAGATTGGGAGTTAGGGATTCAATAATGTCTTCAAACAGAGCAGAGTAAACTGCATTTGTTAACCTTCAGATTATGGAGCGGCCTAATTGGGATTATCTACGCGTCACAAGGCTCAGACGCGTTCTGGCATGGATGTCAATATATCGGTTTCTGGTTAGGCTCCGTATTGAATACACGACAGAAATATAAGGTACCTTACCTAAGGTACGGTAGGTTACCTTACATTTTTTTATAATACCTTAAAATATGTTACGCTCACCTGAAATTCTCTCCTTATACTCCATAGGTGTTCTTGGATATGCTTCTCTGGTCCATTACTTAGTAGTCCACAGTCACCTTCAACTCCCAGTACTCTTAAGTTAATGATTATCCAGAGTACTCCGTAACCTTTTAAGTCCTGCCACTGCATGCTGTATGATCACTGCGATTTACACGTTGATCTCGCAAGTCAACCATGACATAACTATGTACATTGCTTAGTAAGCCCAAATCTTCTACTAGTCCAAGAATAGTAAGGGTAATATTGGTGCTGCACCTCACAGTTCATCTATAGTGACAAACCGCCCATCCAGTCGACCAAAAGTGAACCTCAGGGCATATACACCCGCGGTACCCTCACAATGGCTGCTGAAGGCAAAAACGCTCTTATCCCTCCGAAGCGGGCTAATACCGACTACCCGGTGCGTTTAATTCATCTCCTATACAATTTCGCTTCACATTAATCGCTAACCTTGTGTTGCAGCTCATCGACTCTGATCCGTATGTCACTACCCTTCGCTCCAGCGCTCAACTGTGGAAGCAGATATTCACATCAACATAGGCACCTTAGAAGAGTTTTCGGATATGCTAGACCTTCTGATTATGCAATGGCTGGGGGTATGGCCGCTGCCTCCCCTCTCGCATTCTGGGCTATGGAGAGGGTAAGCCCTTCCCATGTGGGCCGAGGAGGCTTTGCTCCTGTCATGCGACTGGCGACAGCAATTGGTTTGATTGGCGGTCTACACATACTTTACCAGAGATCTTGCAGTACGTCGACGCAACTGAAACCCTCTGGTAGCACGCATTAACCCGAGCATAGACCGTTTCTACGGATTTACGGAAAATGCCCGAGAGGTCGAAATGGACATGAGGGAAATGGTCGACAAAGTCAAAAAGGGCGAGCCGCTATACGGTACATCACAAGTATCCTCTTACCTACAAGGTGTTGCGGCCAGGAATTCGCGGTACTCGCAGCTTTTTATCCATGTCCTTCCTTGGTTTAACATTGTCAATCACGACCAGGTAAGCCTTTCTATTTCTCATCACTGTCCTCAGAATATGAACACAGTTCGCAGTTCGCTAACGTACGGCAGCATGGTGTTGACACAGCAAAATATTATCAGCAAGCTGAACGTGAACTCGAAGCCGAGCGCTTGACGACAGCCGGCTCTCCCTGAGTCTTTGTGCTTGTAGAGTGTTGTCGAACCTTGTCAGTCCTCGACACTGAACATGTTTTGTGTATCCTTTGTATCCTATTGCTCTTCCCATGTACTCGAAATACAGCTACGTGAACAATCCCCTTCAGCAATATGGTGACGAAGTAGCAAGTTCGGCGGCGACTGCATGCCACCATTCCCGCCTAAGACGCAAGATTCAGAGCGTTATCCTCTTCGGGCATCGTCTTGAGTTCTCGATTCTTTTTTGGCCGTGGTTTTGGCGCTCGACGATGTCAGCAAATCTCTCAGATCGTGCATACTCCATACACTTTGGACGCCTACCTTTCTCATTCTCTTGTATATAAAAGCGCCTAAGTAACATTATTGCTTCTTTGCGGAATAATCCTCCATAGACAGGATATGGTGGGTCTACCGTGAAGCTGATATAGGTAGCAGTTTAGAAACGGGTCAGGTTTTCAAGACAGATATACTCACTCAGAATGCAATGACAAAATGCTTCCTGTGCCCCCGAATCTATCATTGGCGCAACCAAAATAGACTGCTCGTATTTGATACTGCCTTAGAGCGGAAGCACACATTACGCATGGCTCGACTGTGACATACAAGTCCGTCGAGCGGAGCAATGACTTGGGGTGGCTCCGGAGCATTTCTTCAATGGCGATGAACTCGGCATGTCTTGTACCCTAATGGCAGTGAGCTATAAAGAAGTTGAAACAAAGAAATGAAACAAGCCGAGGTCCGGTAATATTCCCACAGCACCATGATGACTTGCAATGTGCATTGTATGAGCAAGATAGAAAAATCGATGATGTCCCGATTTTCTCGACCCAGGAACCACGACGTACATTCATAGATTTGTTGGTGTCATTCATTCCAGCACCCACTATTCTATCATGATGGACCAACACGCATCCAACTGGCGTTTCGCCAGACTCGAGCGCTTTCTCGCCCTACACAGCGTATTTGTGAGCGGTGATGCAGCCTTCGGCGAAGTATCGTACCATCAACAAAGCTTGCTTCATAAAATATGCATGCCTTGAATCTTCCTGCTCTGAGTCGGAAAGTCAACGAAGTGATCATCATGAAAATTTCCCGTTTATAACTCACCTTGAACCTCCATTGCGCCAGGATATAGAGAAAGAGTCGGATTGGTAGATGCGTTGTTGCTTGGTGAGTGTGCAATAATATCTAGAAGATTTTACACAGGCGATATGAGCATATCCCGCAACTGTTCGACGTCAACTCCTTCTCATTCCTTCTGACCTGATACATCATCGGTAGCCTCCTAAGAGCGTCACAATCCGAAAAGCAAAAGAATATCAATGCAATCTGCACGACTTTGAGTGACACAATCATAAGTGGATGTTTACTAAGACCTTTCTGATGGAAAGCCCGATACAGCATCTAATGTGTGATGTCACAAACACTACACGCCATGCAGATAAGAATCCATTGTTTATGGCTGTGCCGCCCAGCAGGATGTTATTATTTATGATAATTTACTATCACACACAGACAAAGTGTACCTATTAAGACGATGTTTCGTACCTACCTAGGGGAGGTAGAATGGGTTATCCATTTGTAACATGGTAACAGATAACTAAGGGTACCTGTACACTACCTTACGGCGTCGTGCCTTACTTAGGTACACTGTTACCTACTAATACCTTACCTCTCTAGTGGGGCGCGTCCCTTTGATAAGCACTCAATTATCTTCAGCTTCTAACGACTTCAGTCAATGCTAGAGAGCTTTTGATGCTTTCCCTATTACACATATGGCGACCAATGAGTCGTGGGTTTCCTATCAATTCACCACTACAAACGGCTTGTCAAGGTCTGCGGAACCAGCTTCGTCGATTCTAGCAGCTCAACTTGCGCCGCACCTGGTGTCTCAAGGAAATAGTGCCCATGGTTACTTGACTAGGGAAACCTTCTCGCAGCTGCGTCAAGAGCTGGTTGATGGAAAATGTAGCCAACTGCGCCTAGATGACAGCATCGCAGATGCTAGCAAACTGATTTGCATCGTGCTGCAAGCAGGCATCGAGCCTTGTGTCAAGGGCGATAGGTCTCTCCCGGGAGATTTTGAAGGCCAGATACTAGACTGCCTGGATATCATTCAAACAATTCTTGAAAAGTCACCGCAAGTTTTGGGTGAAATAAGTGACCCAACCATTTTGGGAGAGAATGCGAACGTACCTCTGTATGCGTGGCTAACATTGCGATTGCTAAACTTGCTCAGCTGGGAGGCGAATAACATAGGAAAGAGAATAACCTGCATATTCTCCAGCATCACACGCCCTCATTATAAGCATATAACGTTATTGCCATCCTGCTATTCCGCTCTAGCACTCCTTCGAGCGTGCACGAATGGTTAGTTGAATGATCAGACGTGAGTATGATTTATTTGGCTGATTGTGTCCCAGAAATCTTCCTTTCGCTCGAGAGTCATCATAACTTATTGAGACAGCATATGTCAGAGGCTAGACTATCGATACCGGCGGTGAAGAGTGCAATCTTCCTGACCCTGGACAATCTTAATCTTCCTCGAGGTCTTTTGAGTAAGAAGATTGCTCTCGGGACATTTCCCCAGACACTTACACTTGCTCTTCGATTACTGGGCTCCTTTGTCCCAAAAAGAGCATGTCATAGTCACACGAGCATCAAAGATTCTACCCTTCACCAAGACTTGGCTTGGTTCATAAATGGAATTGAACGTCTATGGAGAATTACCCATAGATGGGCGCGCACCTCGATAGATGATATTGAGATCAAGTCACGCATTTGTATGCAATTTACGTCCAGTCTACATATCTTTCGCTCACTCGAACCCGATATTTCCGGTCTCTTATCGCCAAGATCGGGTCTGGCATGTCCCTGGGTTCAGATCTTTAGCGATTTAGTCACATTGAGCCTGATTCAGATGCCTCATCTTCAGGCGGAATTGGGCCGGCTTCTTGACGGGTTGATCGACGCGTCTCAACATCGTATAGAAGTAGTAACTCAGTTAAGAGCCGCTCTTTTACCAACAATGACTGAGTTCAGGAGTAAGGGCACCGTTCAGTCTTTTGAGCCGGGGTTTCAGGTAGGCAAGCGAAAATATTTCAGCGATTATCTTTTGAAACTCACAAATTCAAATCTAGGCTGTGTTGCAAATATTAATGGGACCCATATCCGGAGATGAAAGTAGGAGTCTCGTCGATTTGCAAGAGCCAAATACTGCTGGTCAGACTGGTCAACAAGATGAAGTGGTTCAGCATGCTATGCTCCATGACATTGCGCGGCCACAAGAAGGCTCCGCCCGCCTTGACACAGCCCATAAACTTATTAGCAAGGCTTTTGAGCTATTGGGCTGTGAGGAATCCGTAAATGTTGGATACCTCAGTCGTGCTATCTCGTGAGTCAAGCATATCATGATATATCTTTTGGAGTGCTGACCACAGATGTGCAAGGGAGTCGTTCGTGGATCTCCCGGAACAAAAGAAATCCGACCTTTTGTATATGCTTGGCAGGATCGCATGTGCGATGGCTGGAAGCCTTTCAAGCTCGAGTAAGGCTGCTCCGGAAAGCTCACTATCTTGCAGTGTGTGTGAAAGTGAGAAAAGAGCGCTTGGTCCTGAGCCCGCTTCGAAGTGCCATGACGTTCATGAGCTATGTGAGATCTTCACCTTCGTTCTACCTAGACTTACACGAGCTTCCCATCTCAGAGTAACAGCAATGGACGCGTTGCGAAGGCTATTGATCCACGCTCCTCCGGAGTCTTCTTACCTGCAGCTGAAATCCTCTGTTTTCGGCGACTTCTGTTTGCACTCACTTCGAAGTTCGATTAGAGAACTGAGGATAGTCACTGGGTATGACCACTATCTCGCATTCTCCTTCTGATTATCCATTTGCCTTCATCTCTTTTTACATTTCACTCCCCCAACCATCCTTCTTCTTCTACAGTCGCCAAGGAGCTGATGATTTTCAGGCATCTGGTGACCTCTTTTGTTCGAAAGGATATCAACGGTGAAACTCGTCGAAGCAACTTTGTCGTCATACTAGAATGGCTGCGGAGCCTCTCTGAGAAGCAAGAACTCCCGCTGCATGAGACTTGCATTTTGACCTTGTGCCATATTGCAGAGTATGCCTCTTAACATCGAGTGAGTATCGTTTCTGAAGGCTGACCTGATCCCCAAAGGGTTTCCGACGATGAAGAGATGAATATCATTCTTCTTCGTCTACTGGAGTACTTGGGCCATCCAAATCCATTCATTTGCGCAGTAGCATACACTGAGGTATGTAGTCATTTAGTCATTCGTGTTTCGAGATGTTCTCCCCTTTTACCTCTTGGAAATTGACCGGCGACTGCATGCTTGTTTTAATGGTAATCTGCTAAGTTCCTCTAGCTTTCTAAACTTGCTCAGCATCTCTCTGTGACTCCTGCTGGTTTGTTCCGGCCTTTCTGGAGGACATTGTCGATAACGGTGGTGAAGAATTTCCAGTCCCGTCCTCACATGGCCGAGCAACTCTGTGATCTGCTGGGAATGAATGTAGATGATCTATTAAGATTAACTGAAGTTCACATCCTGCCATATCTTGTTCTCACTCGAAAACGAGACGTCATCACGAGGGTTGGTGCAGCCTACAAGGATGTCAAAACGCCTTTCGACATTTGCTCGGAGAAAAACAACCTTGCAGCGATTCTTGCTTTTTTGATGAGCCAACCATGGTCGGACCCGGAAGGTATGATCATGTCTGTTCTATCCGATATTGACTCCGCTTTCGGGGGACGCACTTTGGCGGAGCTCGTTAGAACGGAGCCAATCTTGATTGCTTGTGATCTGTTAAAAGGTCTTGGTGACTCAGGGAGTGAGAAAGGCGCACGGGCATGTGAGAACCAGTTCCTTCTTACATTGAGCTTTGTGCTAATCTGATAGACGTAGTTTCATCGAGCTCTCCATCTGTTGGCAGCCTTAGTTCCCCGCAAATCTACTGCTACATCGAAAAAGGCCAATTTGCTTTGCCATTTCATCGAGGAGCATGTTCTGGGTATAATCACGCAGTTCGCGCACGCAATTAACGACTTTCAAATAAGACAGCCTCTAATTGAAAAGAGGCGAAATATCTTGGCCATTGGTGAGATGATCAAAGTTGCCCGTGGCCATATCAGCAGCGCATTACCGCAGGTAAGTCGCTGTAGCTTTCAGTCAGTTTGAAGTCGGTAATTTGATCTAAGAAATGCAGATATGTGCGTGCCTGCGTTCCGCACTTAGCATCGAAGAGCTCAGTGATCATGCCTTTTCAGCCTGGAGCGTGTTGGTCAGCTCTCTGCACGAAGAAGAGCTCGAGCCACTCATTGATCAAACATTCTCAATTGTGATCAGATACTGGGACGCTTTCAACGATCAGAGCAAGAAGTCTGCCCAGGAACTGGTTGGATATATTCTCAGAAGCCACAGTGAACTTGTGCACACCAACTCCAGCACCATCCCCTCATTGGTTTCAATCCCTGCATTATCTGCGCTTGAAAGTGAGATCAGTAAGATGAAAGGGAAGATGGATGTTCGAAGTCAACTTTCGGCTTTTGCACGTCGCTGCCAAAGTGAGAATGCCGCTGTTGTTGAACAGGCGTTGAGAGAGTTATTGCCCTGTCTTTCAAGGCATGAAGAATTTTTGCATGAGTCTGTACTAAGTGAACAGCCTGACCCAGTCGTTGCACAGTTAACAAGGTCCTTGCTGGATTGCTGCGTCAAGTTCAATGCAGGTTGCGACAGCATAACACTTCTTTCGGCTCAATGTCTGGGTCTTGTAGGCTGTCTGGACCCAAATCGAGTTGATCCGGTCAAAGATAAAAAGGATATTCTCGTTTTATCAAACTTCGACAGAATGGAAGAGACCTTTGATTTCGTACTTTTTTTCCTTCAACATGTGCTGGTTCAAGCCTTTCTGTCGGCCTCCAATACGAGGGCCCAAGGTTTTCTTGCCTACGCTATGCAGAACCTGCTCAGACTCTGCAACCTCGATTCGGCCGTCACCCAGCGCTCCCGAGATATTCAAGCGGATGAAAAGTACCGTCGTTGGTCAGAATTACCTGAGACTGTGCGCAATACTTTGACCCCCTTTCTCACATCTAAGTATACGGTCACAGTCGGTGCCATAAGATCGCATTGCAAGTTCCCGATATTTTCCACAGAGCTGACACATGGCGACTGGTTGCGAAGTTTTGTGCAGGATCTGCTGCAAAGAGGAAGCGGTGACAACGCGCAGCTTATTTTTAGCGTTTGCAGTCGTATTGTCAAGGGTCAAGACATTTCAATCGCCAGCTTTCTCCTGCCATTCGCCGTACTAAATCGTATAGTTGGTGGAACCCAGGAGGAGAGGCTGGACCTCCAAAGTGAGCTCACAACCATACTCTCCCATCCACTTCCTGGAGCAAATAACCGGGTTCATGAAGCCGTCATACTATGCAGTCAGGTGAGCGTTCCCTTTTGTATCCTGAAAGTCTGTACATACTTGAGTTTCCCGCTTCTGACAATAGGACAGAGCGTCTTTGAAATTTTGGACTACCTTTCAAGGTGGCTACAGGGGAAAAAGAAGCTCCTCAACGGCCTCAAGAATCATGCATCTCATACTGGCCGTTCTCACAAGGATTCTCATCGAGATTCATTATCCGAAACATATTCGTCTCAGGTCAAAGCTGTGGAAACCTTCTTGACCTCGATACCTCCAGAAGTCATTTCGAAAAGAGCGGTCGAATGCAAATCATTTTCCAGGGCCTTATTCCATTGGGAACAGTATATCCGCCGATTCAAAAGTCAATCCGACAAGAATGACCACACAGGCGCTGAGCTTCTCTACCAACATCTCCAAGTGATTTACAGTCAAATTGACGAGCCCGATGGTATTGAGGGCATTTCGACTCATTTGCACATGCTGAATATTGACCAACAGGTCCTCGAACACCGCAAAGCAGGCAGATGGGTTACTGCGCAAAGTTGGTACGAACTGCAAGTCGAAAAAGAACCCGACAACGTTGATGCACAGTGGAATCTTCTTACGTGTCTTCGAGAGTCAGGGCAACAAGGTAATCTCCCAATAAAGGACTGCCATCAATGTTGGCGATAACTAATCAGGCTCAGATGCCATTATTGCTAGAGTTGACACGCTCAACTCAGCAGGCTCAACGTCGAGATTTCTTCCCTTTGTTGTGGAAGCGTCCTGGATCACAGGAAATTGGGATAAGCTTCGCAGTTACCTCCAAATGCGCTCACCGGAAAATACTGGAGACTTCAATATCGGGGTCGGATCGGCTCTTTGTGCGCTTCGACTTGGAAACAAGGCTGAATTCCGTAACATCATTCATGATCTGCAGCTCAGTGTCGCCAAATCGCTGACTGTGAACTCGGTTACTTCCCTACAATCTTGCCATGACAGCATCCTCAAGCTGCATGCCTTGACTGAAATGGAACTTATTTCCGATTGTGAGAGCAGCGAAAACAACTCGCTCACTTGTATACATGATGTGCTAAATCGGCGGCTTGACGTCCTTGGGGGATACATAGCTGACAAGCAGTACCTGCTTGGATTGAGAAGGGCCACAATGGAATTGACGTGAGATTCATTTCTACCATAAATGTTCATCTGAAGGATGCTGATATGAATCACATAGGCATGGTTTCATGGAGTCTGATATCGCTGGTTCCTGGCTTACTAGTGCACGTCTGTCGCGAAAGGGCAATTACACCAATCAGGCCTATCACTCAATGCTTCGCGCAGCTCGTTTGAAAGATAGGTCAGCTACTATTGAACACGCCCGTCTACTTTGGAAAGATGGTCACCATCGAAAAGCCATACAAACGTTAGAGGGTGCAATAGCTGCAGATGAATTTGCCTCAGACACGTCCTCATCCGGTGGGTTGAAAAGCGAAAAGCAACAGAACTTGATTGCTGCTAGGGTACGTACCATTGCTTATCCTCTGTGAAATGGCATGGAGCAACTGATATGCCCCAGGCCCATCTGTTACTGGCGAAATGGACGGACCGAGCGGGGCAGACCCAATCCGACGTGATCGTACAGAGGTACCGAGAAGCGATCAAACTTCACTCAAGGTATGACCGCACCATATCGGGGATTATCACACAGACTGACAGGGCAACAGGTGGGAAAAGGCGCACTACTACCTGGGCAAACATTACGACAAGATCCTGGAGTCTGAGAAGGCCAAACCCTTAGGAAAAGAGGCTCAGATATAGTAAGTGTATTCCTCTGATCCCCAACACTATGACTAAAGAATATTTCTAGCTTAAGCGGTGAAGCCTCAAAACTTGTAATTGATAACTATCTTCGCTCGTTGGCGCACGGGAACAAATACGTCTTCCAGTCACTGCCCAGAATTTTGACTCTTTGGTTAGAGCATGCTGCCACGGTTGATAAACCTTTCGACCCGAAAAGGGGTGATAATGAGTATTGACTCCCCTCCTTCCCATATCCACTTTCTCACTTGGAAAGACGCTGAACAATCTAGTAGAGAGTTCCAGACGCACACATTGAATCAACGGAAAAAAACTCTTGATGATATGCACTCGCAGCTAAAAAAATATCTAAACCGAATGCCCGCGGCGCTGGTTAGTCATTCATCCGCTCCCGGCTTCTGCTGAGAGACCTGCTTACAATAGCAGCTGTTCACTATCCTCCCTCAAGTGGTCGCTCGGATATGCCATCCCCATGCCACGGTTTACGAGCTCTTAACCAGGATTGTAGCGAAAGTAGTCAATGCTTTTCCCCAGCAAGGGCTATGGACAGTCCTTGCGGTTGTCAAGTCCTCCTCCAAGGATCGAGCTTCTAGGGGCATCAATTGTCTTCATAAAATCACTGTACGTGCGCAAAATCGCCCGGCTGAGGTCACATATTAAATAATTTCAAAGGAGGCAAGCAAAAAGTCCAGAACAGAATTACCCTTGGACATGCGGGGAATGATCAATCAAGGACAGAAATTCTCAGAGGAGATGCTCAAACTATGCACGGCACGAATTGAGGAGAAGGCGTCAAGGATCCATCTTGCCCGACATCTTGGGTTCAGCCACAAAGTTGCCCCTTGTCGACTTGTTGTTCCATTCCAGGCGATGTTGACTCCAAGTCTGCCGGCTAGCCATGAGACCGAATATTTGAAGGGATTCAGGGCTTTCCCCAGAGACCCTACGACCATTGATGGTACGCCTCAGACTCACTTGGGAGAATTGGTTGTGATATCTAACTCTTCACAGCCGTACTTGACGATGCACAAGTTCTGAGCTCACTGCAGAAACCCCGGAAAATCAGCATTCGAGGCTCCGATGGGAAAATATACAACGTCCTCTGCAAACCTAAAGATGATCTCCGCAAGGACCAGCGTCTGATGGAATTCAATAACACGATTAACCGATTTTTAAAGAGGGATGTGGAGTCCAGCAAACGGCGCATGTGTAAGTGCCATATCTAAAGCTTGTTGTCCAATGCTAAGGGATTTTAGATATCAAAACTTACGCCGTTACCCCCCTCAATGAGGAATGTGGTCTAATCGAGTGGGTTGACAATCTGAGAACATTGAGAGAGATCATTATCAAACTCCTCAAAGAGAGAGGTATCATGCCGAACGTATGGGAGAGTCCAACTACCCGTCGATTGATGTTAAACTAACACGACAACAGTATAACGAAATCAGACACTATCTTAACGAAGCATGCTCAGAGGCGTCAAAACTTCACTTGTTCACAACAAAAGTTCTGATGAAGTGAATATTCCCAATAATTTATACCCTTGATATCGATGCTCATTTCTCCCAGATTCCCTCCAGTTTTGCACGAGTGGTTTGTAGAAATGTTCCCAGAGACGGGGGCATGGTTTGCAGCACGGCTCCGTTATACCAGGTCCTGTGCAGTTATGTCAATGGTCGGATACGTCCTGGGGTATGCTGTCCTCGATTGCAGTCTCCGTATCTTCAATTATACTGACATTAGAGTCGCGCAGATTAGGAGACCGGCATGGCGAAAATATCCTATTTGAGGAAGGCACAGGTGGTGTTATACATGTTGATTTCAATTGCCTTTTTGATAAGGTAAGGTAACACTTTACGTTGTCCAGACACCCGAGACTGATTGTGATTGGAACAGGGCTTAACATTCGAAAAACCGGAATTGGTCCCATTCCGTCTCACCCAAAACATGATCGATGCTTTTGGGGCCTATGGGTATAATGGTTTGTTTCCTGAGTCTCTCAAGGATGAAGCGTTTGCTCAACTCTTGTTCTCAGGACCGTTCAGAAGGACATGTGAAATCAGCCTTCGCCTTCTGCGACAGAACGAGGATGCACTTATGACCGTGCTGGAGACTTTCTTACACGATCCAACCACAGATTTCATCGGAAGAAAGGTAAGTAGCTCGCCTACGATGATTTTCCTATACTGACGTGTCTCAAGCGTCGCACCCATGCAAGTGTTCCAGAGACCCCCGCTGGGGTGCTCGAGAATGTTCGCAATAAACTCCGAGGCCTTTTGCCCGGAGAGTCAGTACCTTTATCGGTGGATGGCCATGTTGATGAACTAATCACACAAGCAACAGACAAGAGAAACCTAGCGGCCATGTATATCGGTTGGTGTGCTTTTTTCTGAAAGAGAAATGATCCGCACATCAATGTCGATTTGAGACTAGTGCAGCTGTTCATGAGAGCAACTCATTCGTGCTTGATTGTAAGACTCATTATGCATTGATGATAGCAAAGCAGTTTACATTCCATTCAGCATAATAAATCAAGCCTTTTCTGAAGACTATTGTCATTAGGCCTAATAAAGCATGTAGGATGACCATGGCAATGCATGTGCACTTCAATAAGGGACTGAGGTATGGTACACAATATTTGTTTTTCCAGGTTATTTCCTCGACGCGTCCAAGCGATGAACTCGGCTCCTGCTCCGGCTTCTATCTTCATCGCTATGACTACTGTAACCATAACTGCTATAACTTGGACTGCGGCGTTTACGGTGCCTAGGACTGTCCACGCGGATGTGCGCTCTTCTCCTTGCTGGGGACCTAGAGCGCGAACCTGAGAAAGACGACAATGAGCGACGCCGTGACCTCGAGCGCGACAAAGAGCGCGGTCGGTATAAATCATGTCGCTCCATGGGCCGCGAGCGGCCATGCTTTCTGGGGGGCGTAGTCCTAGGTACATTTGAAGGAATACGCGAAGACCGGTGATCTGAAGGCTCTTTGTAGTCATACCTGCGACGGCCAGAGCCACCCCGGCCATTCTCTGCTGGTGGCGGCGAACGTGAGAAGGCTCTCCTAGGCAGCACGATTGAGACATTCAGAACGGCACCGTCTAATTGGGCCTCGTGCATGTGCGATATCGCTGCTTCTGCATCTGCAGGGTCGTGATAAAGAATATAGGCCGTGCCTCTATTTGTCATGACTGGTGGTGTAAGCTTATACGCATTTATACCACAAGTCCAGAAATTGGGTACTTACAAGCTCGGTTCATGGGAAGCTCAAGACTCTTGATATCACCAAATGAACCAAAAATCTCTCTAAGGTGGGCTGTGGTGACATTCTTGGTCAATTTTTCAACTATGATCTACGAGGAAGTTGGCTGTCAGTAAGTTTTTGGAGAGAGGGAGATGGAATAGGTACGATAAAATAAGAACAGACCTTTGAACTTCTTGGAAGCCCACTGCTTGGACTCGGTGTACGGCTGTAGCTCCTATTTCTGTACCATCGAGAATCACGGCTTGGGCTGCGACTACGGCTCGGGGATGACGTCCGAGAACGCGACGGAGACCGAGACCAGCTTTTCGAACGACGTTTGTCGCGGCGGTCATTGTCATACTGAGCGGATGGACTCCGGCTGACGGGCCTTGGACCTCCTCGAGGGGACATCGAACGCCGTGGTCGTTCTTTGAGTGCTTCG
Source organism: Aspergillus lentulus (assembly GCF_010724455.1). The sequence continues at coordinate 11,461 of NW_022983975.1, read as the reverse complement.
AGATCCATCTCATGCATTGAGCGACGTGGCGATCGGCCTTGAGGTGACCTGGAAGACATGATGTGGAAGTGACAAAAAGCACTTGGAACAGACGAGCATGGATAGCGTGAAGACGATGCCTAAACAGTGACAATGAAATATGAAGAGTAAGCTGCGATCGGGAGAGAAGATTGGCCCAATTCCACTGCAGGGGAAACCATACACTTAGTATTGGATGTCGGAAGGGGTTGTTAGGCGAAGGACGTCAGATATCTACGCATCTATCTACTAAAGCGGTTTGTCCATTAGCTAGCCATCATATAAGGCGAAATTCACACATTGTAACCATTTAACTCAATCTTGGACCTTATTTTTTAGTTTATCCTCTTCTCTGAATAGATTGTATAATAGCGCCATCGTTAAGATTAACATACAATATGATACTGGTTATGAAATAGGTACAAAAATAGATCATCTAGATTATCATTTAATTGAGGCCTAAGGATCTGATTTTGCAGGCTTTCCCCATCGTTCATATTCTTCGCGGACAGCATCTGTAATTTGTCTCTGCACTTGCTCAAGCGCATATCTAAAATGTTCCCGCTTCACGTCCTGTTGTTGGCCAGTCTCCTCTTCCTCATCTAATGCTGCATCACCTGCAGTTTCGCAAATGCTCACAATTTCCGCCCCTGAATAACCATCAGTGAGTTTGGCTAACTCCTCCAGGTCCACTTCGGGATGGACCACGGACTTGCGAAACCAGATGTTCAGAATCTCCTTTCTCGCGTCAAAATCTGGCGGGCCAATATACAAAATGTTATCCAGGCGACCCGGGCGCATCAGAGCTGGATCAAGCACGTCGGGCTTGTTTGTCGCAGCAATGACCAAGACATTTTTCAATTCCTCGATGCCATCCATTTCATTTAGTAGAGTGGTGAGCACATTGACACCTCCGTGAGATGAATTTCTTCGTGAAGCGATCGCATCGATCTCATCGAAAAATATGATACTCGGCCTCGCAGATCGAGCCTTTCGGAAAATTTCACGCAAAGCTCGTTCTGACTCGCCGACGTACATGCTCAAAATTTCAGCACCCTTGACTGCCAAGAAATTGAGACCTGCTTCGGTAGCAAGTGCTTTCACCATTAGCGTCTTAGAGCAGCCCGGGGGACCATAGAGAAGTATCCCCTTTTTACTCTTCACATTGAGTCGTTTCATCCGCTCGGGGAACTGCGTGAAATGTCAGCGAGTCAAGAGGAGCGCTAACGGGCCATTACTTACTTTAAGAGGTCTTTCCACGGCCTTTTGGAGACGCCTCTTGATATCATGCTGCCCGCCAATATCTGTCCACCTGACTTTCGGTGTTTCTAGGAAGACTTCTCGCATGGCCGTAGGACGAGTTTCCTGTAGAGCTAACATAACATCCGACTCCTCGATATCCAGATCAACGAGCTCAACACCTGCCACCTGGTCAGGGGTTGATGTAACGTCGCAGGGCCAAGTCGGCGAACGAGAGTGACATGACTGCCTCTGCCGCGCCTTACGGCATACAAGCTGAAGTAACGCAAACAAATCAGCTCCGACATAGCCGTGCGTTTTCTCTGCAATCATGTCGATGAGCGCCTCGTTCAATTGGCGTGATGAGCTTCCACAAATAGCCCGCAAGATTTCAGCTCGGTCTTGCGCTGTGGGTACCTGCATTTCAATCTCGATTGCCAGACGGTGGGGTGTCCTGAGTGTGTCATCGACGTCGTTAGGATGGCGAGTTGCCGCCACAACCAGCACAAGAGCACTTTTGGCCAGATCTAGACATTCACATAGTACTGATGTTAAAGATTGAGAATCTAGCGACGCTCGTTTAGGAGCAATGAAGTCGAGCTGATCAATTATGATGGCACTTGGCTGGCAACGTACTGCCTCTTGAAAGACATTGCGAACCTTAGCTTCCGCATCACCAATGTTTCGGCTGAACATGGATGAACCGAGACTAAACGTCTTTTTCCAACCTGCAGCTTGTATCTGGTGCAGAAGGGCAGATTTGCCTGTCCCCTTAGGTCCATATAGTAGGATACCCCTACTGTGCTCATAGAAAGATGGCATTCTGAATTTTTGCACCAAGTTGAAATCAGCAAGACTCTCATTGATGCTGTCGATCTGGCGAGACAATCCTCCTAAACCGGAAGGCTTTACTTGTATTGCCGCTGGCGCCTCTTCTGGGACGCCATCAAATTCATCGTCGATCTTGATTTCCGAGCTGTCGGTAAAGCGAAATAGAGTGTTCGCAGGATTCCTAGTCGCTGTCTTTATATTGGCAACTTTGAAACTTCTTCGCTGCCCTATTAGCTCCACGTCGAAAGTCAGACCAACAGCGACAAGTTCGCATCTCGAAAGAGGAAACCGCAAAGCAAAGGCCCAGTGGTCTTTTTCCTTGGGCGGAATGGGGCCGCCGTATCTCGTGAGGCGATCTACATCAGAGCATTCTGTAATATAGACGCGATCTATTCCTTCCAATAGATCTTCGGCCCTGTTGATAGATATCTTTTCTCCGACTTTTATTTCATAACAATCTTGGAATGTCCTCGAAGTTTGCACGACGGTACTCTGTATATTTTCGGCTGCGGTCCAGGCTACGGCGGTTTTTGGGCTTCCGCCGGGCGTGTTCACACTGCAAATGTCTCCTGCTCGAAGTTTGAGCGCGGCTAGGGACGATGATGAGAGAGAGATACGGAACGCATCCTTATGGTCACTCCTTGCTTGTTTTGACAACGGTCGAACAGTAAAGAGACGAGCGTCAGACATTTCAAGTGACAGAACACCGGGGGTTCACAAGAATATCAGTCTCACTCCAACTTTCGCTGAATCCAATGCCTGTTGACTTGACGGGACCAAGAAGGCAGATTATAAGATTGGACTCCTTCAACTTCTTTTTTCCTTTCCTTAAGTGTAAGTCCTGACATGGTCATTGTGCACATAACGAAGGAATTGCTGTAAGACATACTATAGTTCTGGAAAGGAGAAATAAAATTAAAAAAAATAGAAAATATAAAATCATGAAATCACCTTGAGGTACTGGGTTGACTGGTTAAAGTCTGCATAATAATGCAAAATGTTCTACCTTACTTCTATCTTACTCTATTTACAATAAAAACTTTTAATATTCCTTAAGGGAACACAGATTTCGTGATTAAGTAATACTTCCGGGTACTAATATCAACTTGTCAGGTGGGTCTGCTTAGAATAGCTCCGCCTTGGTCAAGCAAAAACGCTGGTTGTATGAATGTAGATTGCGGATTGTGTCTCAAAAACTGCTTCCATCAAGGAAGCCTGGTCTATGGAGATTTTCTTGGTTTATGCTTTAATATCAGAAATTCAAGTACTTATTTTCTTAGCCATACTTACATGAACGGTGCCGCGAAACTGAATTTGGTAACTCTTAACGCCAGGAATCAAAGAACAGATAGACCAGAGGATTGAAATACCGCCTAGCATATCTCAGTTGATGACTATGATAAAATTGGCAGATTTCAACTGTAACGAGGTCTTGGTCGCATGAAGGGTCTCTGGAGTGATTAACAACTGAAAGTATGGTAAAAGGAACAATGTCCCCCTGTGTAAAGGGTTGAGTTGAAAGATGACGCCAAACGAAAGGGAGCCCGAATTGGATTGAAGAACGTTAGGAACGAAAGCGCATGCCTAACAACATTTACCGCCAGTACTCCCAGACGTCCCCGATCCGTGATGGTCTATATTGACCCCCTGTGACCCCACTTGTTCAGACTTCGATGTATCCATGCCCTTTTTGATGGCAGAGGCGAGGCTGTAGAATGCTTTCTCGATGTTGATGTTGTTCTTGGCTGACACCTCAAGGAATGGGATGCCTAACTCATCAGCGAGTTGTTGGCCTTGTTCTGTGGAGACGGCTCGCTTTTCCTCCCAGTCGCACTTGTTACCAATGAGGATTTTGTGTACCCCTTCACTTGCATGTTGCTCAACATTTGAGAACCACGTACGTATATCTGGATAAAGTCGCAGCAGCAGTCAGCGTCAAATCACTATTTGAGAGTGGAAGAAACGTACTTTGGAAGGAGCGTTCATCCGTGACATCATATACAAGAAGTATTCCCATGGCGCCTCTGTAATACGCTGTTGTGATAGTTCGAAATCGCTCCTGACCTGCGGTATCCCATATTTGAAGCTTCACGCGTTTGCCGTCCAGTTCAATTGTACGAATCTTAAAGTCGATTCCAATCGTAGTGATAAATGAGGGGGTGAACGAATCCTCACTGAATCGCAGAAGACAGCATGACTTCCCCACGCCGGAGTCCCCGATCAACAACAGCTTGATCTATGACCACCAAAGCGATTCTCGGTTATCAAATAATCAGATTAAGAGAGTGGATTAAGCTTACCAGGAAGTCATAATTTCTTGTGCCAGCCATTGTGGTATCGTGGAATGGTATGAACTCAACTTCAAGAGAGCCGATATTTGGGTACGATTTCGATCGATATTACGGGGATGAACCTCCGTAGTGGTCGGTAGAACAACTCCCCTATCAAGATAATCGTACTTCCCCCGCCCGTCCTTCTTACTCTTGGTGAGTGTCCACAGAGAAGAGGCAGCCACCAAGAGGTATCAGGACTTTCGTCGGATTGGCGAACGTTGAGGAAATTAAGAAGATAGATTCCTGATCTGAAATATCTTGAGATTCCTGCCTGGCAGTCGACTGATCCTGTCCCGAAACTCTAGGCCCGAAATGATAGATAACTTCCAAAATATTCAACAGATTGGGTGAAAGATTACAGGCTAGTGTTATGTGGTTAGTCGGCAGCAAGGTAAGTCATCCAAAGGGTTATCCAGGGGGGCTATAACAATTCTGAGGAAGTTGTAATAGTGGTTTGTACCTACCTCTCTAGAAGCTGGGAAAATATACCTTGCTGACTACAACCTACATGTACAGATTAGTGCCATATCTCCAGCTTTTGCTCCACCAGTAGTCTAGATAGATTTCTATGTACATAACTCATTTTATATTCTATCTAATGAACAACTCCTTGCTTGCACTTAGGATCAATACCTCTCTATAACTAGTATGGATACCTTTATGATATATTAAATTATAACTTAATTGCAAATATTTAGGGGGTGCGTAATCCTAGGACCTATTAAAAAGCCACTACTGATAATACTCATTATCCCTTTTAATTAAGCGTAGCATACCCTTTCCAATACTTAGTCACTGATGGGTGATGTGCTTTATGCATATACCTCCACGAAATCCCCTTGCAAATTACCATTATAGGTTTATATTTTAGGTCTTATATGTAGAGAGATTCCGTGACACTCTGAGAAGCTGGGCGGATGTGAATTCATCTTATTAAGCCTAATATACAAAAGAGCAACCAGTATACTGTTTCTTACTTGATCCATCGAGAATATACCCATCCAATCCTACTTACAACCTGGGTTTGCCTCTGTATTCCGATATGTATATCTAGCAGGTCACCAATGTCTTCTTGAAACTCACGGAGATCAGCTCCTCTCAGAACTGTTGCTGCTTTTTGTAGGAGAATATCTGCACCACAGACTAGAAGGCCATGGTCTTTATAAGTTAGAACACCGCTATCAGTCGGTGTTGACAGGGTCAAAGTACGGTCGACATCCCTAATTCCAAATCAGCACGGATCGTTGGGTTGGCTCCATTTTGAATACCGCAAAGCATGTCGCAACTCATGTTTTCGCCTTCCTACTTGCAAGCCCTTGCGACTGCCGAAGACACCAAATGCCCACCTCAGGAACGCGTACGTGACCATGATCCCTGGGGTGAGGCTCACAAAACTGGCGCACGTCAGCTCTGCATGGGGTCAGTTCTTGAGAAACAGCCCATACCCGAAAACAAGCTCCTGGCTTTTCAGCAATGAATCGATTCCACCAATCGCTATTTCAACATCCACCTTCGTTTTCTGAATCTGGATCAGAAGAGCCCTTACTAAATCACCACGTACAGTTCCAATGAAGGGCTTCCGCAGATCTTTTTCGTATGCTCGTAGTACTGGGGTCAGATCACCCTCTCGAATCCTCGTGGTGAGGGTCTCAATCTGCTTCGCACCAAGCCCTTTCTCCGATTCGGGTTGATCGAGGACAAAATCAAGCACCATCCGCTCTAAGCTGGCCCTATCCGCCTCGAGACTATTCTTACTCATTAGTGCAATCTCGCTCTTTTCGTCATGTCGAATAGTCCCGATGAGTCTCCGCGTAGGCTCAACGATCCAATTACCCCAAAATTCACAAGCAGTTGATCCGATGTTGGAAATCCATCTTATGAGCTCGTGCTTCCGACTGCTTATCAATCTCAGGAAAGTGCTCGTCGAAAGCACCCCCACTGACAGCGGCAGCCAATAACGTACCAAGCATGAGGGACGCCCATGGTGATTGATTGCCCGCCTTGAAGAGGCGCTATAATCTGGCAATAATTCATCCAGTATATTGAAAAGCTGCGTGATAACATAATCGGGCGACTGGGGGAATTTTGTCATCTCCGATTGATTTCGAACAACTTCCCTTTCGACTGCGGTAAAAATTCTCTCCTCAAGCTCATATTCTGTGCCTTCATGTACCACCCTTTGCAAGAGAACCTTCAACGTGAGTACACCCCTGAACACAGCATCACGCAAGCGGTCATCAGTGGCGGACTCTGAGTCAATTTCTGTTTTGAGTATGGAGCATTGCCCCATGAGAAGGCCGATGCCGCTGGCGTTTCTCGTTCGCATCGCTTCCAATGCTTTGCATTTTTGTCTCATCTCAGACCTATGCGCAGTAAATGAAGAAAACAGCCTTGCGCGCAGCGAAAGCATCGCGCGTGGGTCAAGGCATCGGTACACTATGTCGTAAAATCTGGCCCACGAAACAGATGCTGTTGGGTTGACAGCTTTCCGGATACCGCCCTCTCCCGTGTACAAAAGAGACCGTTTCAGGAAACGCCATAGTCGATCTGGGGCCATCTGGACTGCGTATGCTCCGGTATACCAATTTGATCCTGAAACATCGGCCCAGTACAGCACCTCTTCACCGATACTGTGAGTATGTTCTAGAAGAACATTGATGGTTATGCCTAAAACCTGCAAAAATGCCTTCGCAGCCATGATCCACGAGATATCCAGCACATATGCGATAGTTTCATCAGGCAATTGCTGTCCCTTGAGTAGGGAATCAGGGAACTTGGAAATCAAGGCCCTAACCTGATCGGCTCGTAGTAACGGTTGAGATACAGATTGCACAGAAAGTGACTGGATCAATTTGAGCAATGTCGCTATATCCTTCGAAGCTTCATATGGGTATTCAGATAGTATATGGGTAGGACTAGGCAAATCATCATTGACTTTCTGTTGCACTCTGTCGAGCTCTGCGCTTAAGTGATGAATGTGACTACTGATTGTGAGCACATTTCAGGACTGGTTGCAGCAAAAGTGACAAACCGTTTTATGATGATCATAGTGTATCTGTGTGTGTGCAATAACTCCGCGAGTTATGTAGACTACAGTCATAATAACAAAGCTTAAAAGGTAGGACGACATGGCGTCATACATACTAGACTGCCTGCCTTATTCTCAAAGGCAAACAATACAAACTTCCAGTACCTGGATAGTACCCTACAGGTGAATGTGCTGCTATCCAGCGCTAGAATTATGAGTTTATCTCTGATCAAGTGGAGGGAATCCAATTATTGAATACTAAAGATGCTCTACTTATCGTGCTGTCGGGTATAAGAAATCAACGATTAAGAATCTCACCTACAGATTATTCAAGTTATGTTGTAAGGCAATATTGTTATGTCACATTGATATTGGAGTTATTCTGCTCTCCAGATGTCAGCAAGACTCTCATTGTACTTTTAAGATGATGGAAAAAAAAAAAAATAACTTGATATGTAAGGATCTATATCTTGGCCCGAAAATAATAAGGCAGAGCTGCACAGAGGTCTCTGATGATAGAAGCGTATAGGGATTAATAAAATAAGGTACTCCGCAGAGATTGTGGTACTTGTTTTCTACTGGCTGTAATCTACGCAGTGCCCTAGAAGGCTTAGATAATCTTCAACTTTTTGGACGGCCAATAATAGAGTAACAGTTATAGAGAGCTTTGGATCTCAGGGGTGAGAAGGGGCTAGGCAATAATTTGCGAGCCTAAACAGAAAAAGTTAAGAAAAAGTCTCGCCACGCCGGCAATGGATATCCTGGCCGACCGTCCGGCGTGTTTAGTAACCACTAGCTCTCCCTCCTGAAATACCATCACACCCTCCAACAATAATTCTACCGGTACTCGAACTCCGTTTGCTTGTTTTCTTATTGATGGAAGAATAGATTTCAACGCCCAGCCGTCTCTCATACCAGGATACAGGTGCGATATCAAATACAATGTGAGTTGCTCCTCCCCTGTTACTGGGTTCGACCACAGTTTGGTCCTGACAATGTACAGGAATTCAACACTATACTCGATATCTCCTGGGACTTATTGGGAGCAATATGAGGAAGTTTCCCGACATAATGCACATCTCAATGTTGTGGAGAGACTTTGGTCCGCGTGGTATGCCTGGATGCAAAATGATGTTCTTGCAACAGGCATCATGTCATTTGTGATGCATGAGATTGTCTATTTCGGCCGTTCTCTTCCCTGGATATTCATCGACACTTTGGGCTTGTTTAAGAATTATAAAATCCAGAATGTAAGTGAATTCGATCTCAATGCTTATCGCAAGGCCCTAACTTGCTACTCAGAATAAAATTCCTTCACTTAGGGAGCAATGGGATTGCGCCAAGTTTGTCCTTCTTAGCCACTTCACTGTGGAACTTCCGCAGATTTGGTTGGTTTCTCGATTTAACCGGACTCCATGTTTGTTTCTAACAGTATGTCCGCAGGCTTTTCCACCCCATGGCTCAGTTCTTCGGTCTGTCTACGTCGGTTCCTTTTCCCTCTGTTTGGACCATGATGTACCAGATCGCCATTTTCTTTGTTCTTGAGGATACATGGCATTATTTCTCTCATCGCGCCCTCCATTGGGGCCCTTTGTACAAGGCTATCCATAAAATACACCACCAGTATTCGGCACCCTTCGGTATGGCCGCCGAATATGCGTCGCCTATTGAGGTTATGATTCTTGGGTTTGGGACCGTTGGATGCCCCATTCTTTGGTGTGCATTGACTGGCGACCTGCATATCTTTACGATGTATGTCTGGATTGTCCTACGACTCTTCCAGGCCATTGATGCGCACAGCGGCTATGAGTTCCCTTGGAGTCTTCATCATTTCTTGCCTTTTTGGGCTGGAGCTGATCATCATGATCTTCACCATGAGAAATTTGTCGGCAACTATTCGAGTAGCTTCCGGTGGTGGGATTATCTTCTCGACACTGAATACACGCCTGAAGCTCTCAAGCGCCGGAGGGAGGGCAGGATTACAAAAAAGGCTCAGTGAGCACTGCTGTCATTAAACCATGCCAGCCTTTACCCTCCTGCTTGGGACGCATGCCAACTGCTTTATGGTCCTGTGCTATAGGTACCAGTTTGAGAGGGAATCATCATTTAATCCTCTTTTGATATCATTATTATATCATGTGTGATGACTGTGGTTGCTAGGTACATGAACCAACTTATTTAACCTAGCAGTCATTCCATCTCATTTATTATTTTTAGTGTTCTGATTATAATCTAGTGTTTCATTAATTGTCTTCTTTTAATGTATATATATCAATGAGTTGACATGATATAGATAGAGAATAAACATACAGGCTCCATGCTCTACTGATATAGTATTTATAGACCTCTTACTTAGGTCTAGTACTGTAGTTGTATATAGTACTAGAATACTAGATTATCTAGTTTCTAACTCCATATCTCTTTTATTAACTTTTATATACTTGAGGTACCTAGCTATGATATAGCCCTTACTGTCACTGGCTAGAGGCCTTAGAAATCTATGGCCTAGATTTGAATGGTAAGAAATTATTAAAGAGTTCTAACTAGGGCAGCAGCAGCTAAATATAAAAAGGAGTATATAAATAGTAAGGATAGGGTAGTGATACAGCGACACCCTCTTGGATAGGGTAGTGATACAGCAACACCCTCTTGGATACAGCGACACCCCCCTTACTAAATTAGGTAGGTAAAAGTCATGTGATCATTGCGAATTCAACATGGAACTCAGCAGAGGATAAAAATAATTTAATTTATCATATAAATTTAACACAGATTAGCAGAGGATCAAAATAATTTAGTTTGCTATATAAATTTAATAATAGGATTCACATTTTAACTCCTTCTAATTATATAATCTAATCATGCTTGATTTCCTCTAACCAGGGGCCTCTACTAAGAGTCTAAGAATTAGATGATGCTAGTTACAATATCACCTCTACCCATCACTATGCAAGTATATCTATAGCCCACATCTTCCTTATTAGTATTAATATCTGGGCTTTCAATATCTTAAAGATAGGTATTAAAAGTCACTATAGCAGGCAATTACAAGCCTAAGATTATTAATACTATAGGAAAATGATATCTTTAACTTAATTACAATGCCTAAGCCCTGAGCCTAAGGCTAAAAACACTGATCACATGCCTAGGAGAATCCACTTTTGCAGTAATCACATGACTATTACCTACCTAATTTGGTAAGGGGGGTGTCACTGTATCCAAGAGGGTGTTGCTAGGCTGGCTGTTGGGAAGGGAAGGGAAGGGAATGGGAATTCCCACTGCTAGGTCCCCTCCCATTTTACCCTTAGTTATGGGAATCCTATCCTAATACCTTAGTTCTATAGGAGTCCCTAGAGATTAGGGATGAGAAGGGAATCTTCCTCCCTTCCTATCTTACCTATTATTAGGAATTCTGTTATGGTAGATGTGCTCATATGGTATTGCATTCATTCTTAATGATCTTCTAAGGTACAACTTTATCTAGAGGACAGAGGTAACCATAAGTCCTTATATAATACTATATATACTAGCCCTAGAAAAAGGCAGCATCCTTACTATGGTATAGTCTAGTAGGGGTTAATAATAAATATAAGAAATAAAATATATAAGAAAAGGTATTAGGTATAGGAATACCTTTATAATAGCAGGCCTTGTAGTTATATAGTAAGGTTATTAGGGAGTAGCTAGGTAGTAATAGATTACTAGGTAAATAGTATTTCTATAAGTTATTTAAACTATTTCTTAATATTCTATAATAGCTATCTAGTATCTATAGTATACCTTTATAGCCTAGGCTTACCTGCTATAGTGAAGGCTTCTATTAATCTATTAGCTAATAGTCCCTATAGGAGTTCTATTTATTTTATCTTTAGCTTTAGTATAGAATAAAGTCCCTTAGGCTATATTATAGATAGTAAGGTAATCTTTCTAGGTGGGATTACCTTAAAGATATTATATATATTATTATATGCCTTAACTTTTATATTTCTCTATACTATATAGCACTTAATAC